>JAQFYG010000820.1:0-23780 GCA_034694325.1 Entomobrya corticalis
ATTTAGCATTGTCATCATCATCGATAGTGCATTTATTGCCGTCTGATCGCATTTCATGCATGGCCTATGGCTGTACAGGATTGAACCATCTACTACCATCATAAAAATATAATATTCATATTTTTCATAAATTCCTAAACCACAACGGGACCTTACAAAGTGTATGACAGTGAAGGGACGGGACACAGGTAATTAATTGGAGTAATGTAGATAAAGCAGACTTACTCGTTGTCCGGAGCTTAGACAACTATAACCATTTATTATGCAAGCATGAAATCGCTATTTACTATACCAGGGACGAATCGTTTTACCGTCTTTCAACAGGCTACATCCTTTCGCGAATGCATTTTTGTGTGAAACTGAACCCTATTATGGATATATATAATTGCATATCTTTCAAAAAAGTTTGTTATGATTCGTCCGGGGAAAGTAAGTGAATTTGTTTGAGCGGACAAAAACTCCATGCTTATTTTGTTTGATTCATATATGGTCCGTGTCCAACGTTTTATCACCCGGGTTTTATGACTATCATTTAACACATCTTCTATGAGATGAATATGAGTTTACATTGAGTCGCCTTTTATCAACAGTGGTGCGCGCTATCCCTATTCACAAGCTATGAAAGACTACCATATTGATTTTTCAGTACAATGAACTACAATGCCCCATTGTGAGTGTATTTGAAAAAAAATCTTATGAAATCATGACGATGACAACCTCTATCTTAACGACATTATCATTACAAACTGCTAGATTTAAAGTGGTGCCAAGTACTATTTTTAGAATGCAACATATACACATTCTGTCAAGCTACGACTTCGTCGACTTTTATCAAATATCGCTGTCATATTGCGGGCTCTGACATATAACTCTAAAATAACAATTAAAGTAAAGCTTTCTATTGCGATTTTCCGTTGCTCAGAGAGTTGTACAATAATATGGGCAACGAAGCAGATGCTGGATCAAATAATGTGTTACCAATCGACGCAAACAAAACAACAAACATTATTAAAAACAAACAATATATTTCCCAAGTACAGACTTACCTGAAGATGTGGTGGACAATGGTCAAGCATTTCTAGCATGTGCTTTATATTCTGGGCGTCCTGAATGACGAAGTTAAGCTCCATGTCAAATTCACCTCCGACAAGCTGCAAAAAATAAAAGAAATAGAAATACAGTACACAGTTGACGAAATTCGTATAGAAAAGTGTCTCATACTTTACCGATCACATTTCCAATAAAAAAGTATCCACACTAACAACGTTGTACATATATAGATAGATAGTTTAGATGTACCCTACTTTCACTTCACTTTTTTGTAAAAGTTCTTTCTCAGTCTCACAATAATAATAAAATAGAATGAGAGTATGAAGACGAATAAACGTTTTCTTCTATTGTATCCTTCGTATTTATCAAAACGTAATCCTCTCACTTTAGTAAACTGGTGAGTGGTTCACGTCTGTCATTAATAGGTACACTTACTAAATGATTAGAAATAGGAATACAGTGACAGAGCTCCTCTTCTTCATTTCAGGTGAAAGTGGGAGCTTACCTTACTTCTTTATTTCCCTGTTACCTCACCCACCCTCCCTCCCTCTTTTCTTTCTTTCCTTCGTCGTTTGCTTGCTTCTCTGCTACCTATACAATTTATTTATTATTAGTTTCAGCCTTTTCTCTCTTGCTCCAGCCATTACTTGTTTTTGAGGAAATGAGATCGAAGGGGATTAATTCCACATTGTATATCAGCTTTCTTTCTCTCGTCCTTCTTCTGAGACAAAGTTCACGGGGAAAATACTTTGGTTTCACTACTTGAATCAGTTTTCGTCGACGAAGAAGATATTGAATTTTAAGACCAATATATCCATGTCCATATACATGTATATCAGTGTACGATTGAAGCTCTCATATGGAATGGAGAATGGAATTAGAGACACTATAGAAGGAATTGTTACTTCAATAACAATGTTTGAAAACTTGCATTAGTCTTGTGCTACATCAAAATGGATTGGATTTTACACAAAAATGTTGAAAGAGTGGATTTTTTTTATTGTTTTTAGTTTCTATTATGCAGAGTAAACGATAGAAGGAGGTAAAATGAAATGGTTATTCCCGTTATTCTTTAAAACTCTGGAACAACAAAAGGACAAGCAACAGCTGCTAGCTCCTTGTTTTCCTTTCTTCTTCACCACTTTCACTAGATCTAATTTGAGTGACATAAATATGATCACAAGAAGAAATTTATATAATGTAACGAAGACTAAGCAAGGATCTGGGTACATACTTGCAACTTTGATGTTTGTCTGTATACATAAATGCAACAGGAAATTGAGTAATCTCGTTTCAGTTTCAATCCGGGGAAGTTTATTGGGTTACAAAGTTAGGCGTAAAGTTAGCATACCCTAATATAATGTATTAAGCTACGAGGAAGGAAGAAGCGTGTTAAAGTCGTTCGTGAATCATGTTATGATAGATAGATGGATACAACGGAAGAACCACCACATCGGTTACAAATGCAATCACAGTCTACCTAATGCTTTTTCTCTACAAGTGACTAATGCAATTTAATTGTACTACGGAACAGAAAGCCGAGCTCCAATTACATTTTGGGCTTTTTTGGTAATAATAAGTGCAACGCAAAAGGTATACAAATAAAATCGTTGAACAATCGCGGGGCACCAAATCGAGATTGAGAGACCTCTAAACTATAGTGATTCCTGATTGGATTGTTTTTTATGATTTTCCAAACATAAAAACGTGCCTAGACATGACTGCTTTAGAAATAGACGGATTGGCGGTTTGATTGATTGATACAACTATAGTTTCTATTGTTGTTCTCCTAGCTAGCAAATTTTTCCCACAGCATTTTATCGTCTCATAAGAGCCTAAGTGTCCTAAAATGTGACAAACCCAAAACACAAATCAAACTTAGGTAAATAGGTACGCATTGCGAGTGTCTTAAGCAATTGCCCGTCATAAATTGGACCGGAATGGGTAGCAGCGGGTAGCAAAAACTGTTCGCATGTTAGTTCAATGTTCATTAATTTGCAAAGAGCACTCATTTGCCGGCTGGGTTACTTGAATATTCTACATATATGGCGCTAGACACGCCAGACAAGGTTTTCGGGTTCGTCCTGTTTCAAGTGAACTTTTAAAATAAAAATGACATAGGCCTTCTTAACTTTAAATTTTTTTTATCCTACCAAATAAACATACCTACATAGATACTATATAGTAACCTATTAAACAGTTAAAGCATTACAATAAGAAATTTCATGTTAATCTAATAGTGTAGAATTTTACGCGCTTCAATAAACAGTAATTTATGTGAGTAAAGACCGATTGACACCTCACACATGACGCAAAATTGGAACTCAATTTGCAATTATCGTTACATGCTGGTGAAACCGTAGTAATATCATATTGGTGCTGATAAAGTTTGTATTATTTGCTCTTGAAACCCATTGAAACGGAATGACACAGCATAGTATTCACTTTACAAAAACAAACGTGCATTATTAACAGTTTCCGATGAGCATTGTGATTGACTTCGGCAGTGTGCTAGAAAAAATACAGAATTCCTAACATTACCAGAGAGACAGAGTGAGACTTCGACCGGACTCCTCTATGTTACTTTACCTATTCCCCGTTGTGTACACACAAATGAGACCACTTATGCTGCTTCACTACTATAACAACAAGTCATCCGGGAAAAGCACGATCTATTACACCGAAAAAAATATAGCGTTTAAAGAACAACGGCAGGAGCAGTAGCAGTTGTCGAAAACAGGATCACTTTTATAACGGCAGAGTACCAGTGATGACGCTGATGATAATGAACAGAAAACTAACTACTGTTTCGTTTACACACTTGAATAGCTGTTCTGTCTGCTACAAATTGCATCAATAAATCCAGGGTATTTGTGGTGCCACCATTTATAAATATATGTAGACACGTAGTATTGCAGAAGAAGTATATGCACAAGCTGTATATCCCAGGAGACGTTTAGAATATGCAGCGAGATGTGTTTGATCGTGATGAGCACTTGGCTGCATCTCTATCACTGACGTTGACCGATTTCTTTCTTTGTAGTTACTGGTGCCCCCGAAACTCCAAAGTACACAGGACAAAAAAAGGTATACGAGTCATACATATTTTGTATTTGAGAAATGTAACTACTCTCACTCAGCCAGTAAAAAAGTGTGTACGGGTTTAAGAGACAGAGAGACAACGAGTTTGAAAAAGAAAAAAAGAATGAGATCATATACTATATCCTTGTTGCTGTTCAAAACGACAGACAGAAAAGACTACTTTTATGGTAATTACTAATCAGGCCGAGAGAGAAAATATTTAGGAGTAGTGTCACATCAGCAGTTGTGCAGTCGTTCTTCTCTGTGACAATGTGAGACAAGAAAAAGCTTGTGCACATTTCTCCTCGAGGCAGCCACGCTGGTTGGTTGGCCGCTTCATTTCCCTTGTGATATGATGATATGGGAAAGGTTCATGTTGGTTAAATAACACACGCATACAACAACCAGAGTGAAAGTCATCTTGATAGAATATAACTTAGACACAAGGAGTCGTATGGAGAAAGCAAGAACAGAAGAGAAACGAGTAAAAATACAAAAAAAAACATGTAGACATAAATACATAAACGTATATTGTAGAATATACACAGTTTGTAATGCAAAGCTACTTAAATTTTTTTTCTCTCTCCCTTTCCCTTGGAACACAGGCACAAGAGTAAACTGTCAACGCAGGGAGAAGGAGAGAGGAAAAAAACTAGTAAGGCGTATAAAGGGTATCGCCAAAAGATAGCACCTAATTTCGAATTGTTACTATTAAGTTTGCAGGAGCTCAATCTGATTTTGGCAAAAACTTTTAAAAACTACATTATTTAAGCTACAAAATTAAAATTAACTCAGACTTCCTTACCTCATGAAAGCGGATATTTCGAAGCATTCATCAGAAGCTATTTATAATCGCTTTTTCTGGTTCTGTAACAATAGGTCACCGATTACGGCGCATATTGAACCGAATGGTGGTTATCCATGTAACATATTCGGTTGGTTTTTATTGCCCGAAGATTTCTGCTTCAGATAATACCAAAAATTACTCAATACCTTTTGCTTTAGGGAAGTTTGAGGCATTCTAAGAATCGCATAGTTTTTTATAAACCCGTTACAAAGAGTTTTGATGTTGAAAAATCTACAGCGTGACTTCGCACGCTGCTCCTGGACTTTTCAGTTGATACTTTTCCTTTGTAAAGGCTGACATGCCAAGTGCTTCAACTTTAATTTCCAAAAGTAAGTTCCGATCAAGGTCATTTCTCTTTGCTACAGCACTTACTGAAGTAGACGGTTGCCTGTTCAACAGGTTTGAAGCATTCTTTAAAGTTTGTCAGGTCGCCATCAATGCGAGTAAACTTGGTTGTTTTATGTGGCCATCTATTATTTTTGGTCAAGACCTTGGTAGCATTCTGCATTTAACAGATTTTTGTTTTGTATTGGTTTGGAACTGTTTTACCATATTAACCAATGACCTTTCTTCAGAATTTTCGAAGTAAGAAATAATTGTTTTTGGGAGCTATACACATCGGTCGATCGCATGTTGGAAAAATTCGAAACAAAAGCCAAAAAAAAAATTCTAGAGAACGTCCTTGAGATGGAGAGTTCAGAACCGGAAACACTTTTTCTCAGCTCTTATTTTATTGTATTATATGCCCCTTTGAATATTAGGGGCTATGTTTTGGCGATACCCTTTATACAAACATTGTTCTACGCTGCCAAAGAGAATCCGCTTAAAAGGAGTACGCGAGTACTTACTTACATACACGTATGTATGCATCTACTACAGAAAGAGATGCATGAAATAGAACAAAGGAGGGCTGAGAAGAGACAGAGAAAGAGAGTCGCAATGCGTCCAAAATTAGCACATGGGCTACGGTTCCAAATGTACTTACAACTCCATATCTCTTCTCATTTCACTGCTATGCTACCACTACCAGACACAGACAAAGAGCTAAGCCAGGAACAATCTGAGCTGGGAGGGTTTGTTCGTATCGCATCACAAAATATTCTTCCGGCATATGTTGTCTTGAGGTTTCATTCGTTCTGCTATACATATTTAAATAATGTTTGCTTAAGTCTCTGTAAACAGCCATCTTGCTGTATGATCAAAATATTAATAATGATGATGACATTGCATTTTTCTGTACGACTCTTTCAGTCTGTCTACAAGACGTTCACATAAGCAACTAGTGATGCATGATGAAATGTATATAAGTTTTTCTGTTTTATGAATATCATCACGAAATTTCATCTTATAAAATTGATATAGAGATAAATTTCATATTATTACTGTTTTGAGTTGCTGTATGGGAAATGATGTTACTTATTGTTTCTTTGTAAAAAATTCATTAGATGTGTAATAGTCGCATATCGTGTGGTATTGTATTAGCTTTATATTATGTTCATCTAACACTAACGTTTTCCTTTTCAGTAGGCTGCAAAGAGCTTTTGATCTCTTCCGGTCAGCAAAACCAACAAATCACACAAGCTGAAAGCTACAGCAAAGTAGTAACAGCTAATGGAACAAAGATAAATGGAATGTGTGCATTGCGTAAAGACGACATATACAAAAAAGGAGGTGGGTATCCGATAGACAGTTTATACAGCAACTTCCTGACTGACTGGATACTTCACTTATCGCAAAGTACCAAACAACCACATATGCAAGTTTTCGTTGTTGAACTAGCAAATGAGATTTTCATTGTTTATGTACCTAAGAGTATCTTTGGACAATGAAAGCCAAGAGCCCTCATCATTAGCGCTTTAGCTCAACTGACTTTGCTGTTTTTGTTTTTCTTTCTTTTTCTCTATTCCCTTCCTTTCACTTATATCTATCGAGAGAAATGAAATGAGGAACCTTTCAAAAATAGTAGCGTATTCCGAGCTAAAGGGAGGGGGAGTTATAATAAATAGCAGACGGGCGACAGATTAGCACTACATTTCTTTATAATAGTATACGGTTAGTACTTATAAAAACGGTGTATTACCGCAACTATATACGATATATAACATGTTTTATGTTCATTACCACTATTGCAAATGGGATTCTATAGTATCAGTGTAGAACACTATAATTGCACAATGCTGGTATACACCTTCATCTTAGAGGTAAGCTAAAATAACAAGATAAAATAGACACGATTCAAACAGACACCAGAGAGGCACACACAAACACTTCCATATGTATAAAAGTACCCAATACAATTGCCATTACTGCATACGCCCCAATTCACCGAGCTGAATTATTCCCTGCACATCAATACACAGAATAATGGGAAGTGGGAACATGGGGATCTTATACTACATGATAGATTCAGATTTGATTGCAAGTATGCATCAGAAGAGAATTTGGCAAAAAGGGAGCTACCCAACAAGATTGGCAACGGCATGTACGAAAGTACAAGTATTTCATCATCCTCACATGATCACTTTTATTATTGGATTGCAGACAAAAAAAGGAATGAGAAATTTAATGTTGTGAAGGCAAGGTAGCAATACTACTTATATATAAACCTTAGCGATAATAATAACAGCGTAAAAAATGCAATCAAGAAGGAAAAGTATCTCGCCTCATCAATTGTCTTGAAGTTGGAAGTATAATAAATTTCCATTTAGAGCAAACTACTAAGAAAAACATTCACGATGTTTTACCCAATGTTTCCCAACGCAATCCTCATTATTGCAAGTACAAAAGAGGAAAAGTTCTTAGAAGCAAATTTAAGCAGTTTCTATGTATTTTCTTTTATCTTCCAAATACATTTCATATTATGGCTACTATTGTAATTTCTTGTAGTGCATAAACTCAATCCTACAGAATACAACAAGAAAAGAGAAAAATTCTTACACTATCTAAATCGTTTCTAACCATACAGATACAGAAAAATGATGGTTTACGTCCCAAATTATTATACTACACACTTTAAAATTTAAATCACATTTTATCAAATAAACTGGCCTCTTGCCAAATTTCAACTTAACGCATAAAAAGAATTTTTTTGCCGACAATCAGAGAAGAGAAAGCGTCCTTTTCAAACATCTAATACAAGTCACAAGTACAAACACGCATTTTATAGTTAAATAAGAATTACCATGTAGAAAGGCATCAAGAATACTTATGAAGAAATATCGTCCTTTTTGTACACGAATGAGCCCCTCTCATGCACACTCCATGCCAGAGAAAAGGGCCAAGAGAAAAACTTTTAATACAAGAAACTATTAAAGACGAAAAAGAGCAAGTATCGCAATAATATGGATGTTGTCTTGTCATGAGTGTCTGTGTGCGTAGTAGGCTGCTCCCAAAGAACGGAGAAATGAATGTAAGTATATAAGTATGAGAGTAGCTAGGTCAAAAGTGTTGTACGAAGAACAAAATTGGTACACACAAAACTTGAAAAGGGAGTTGTAGTGCCTTGGAGTCATGAGATTTCAATAACTCTTTGGATTTCTCAAGTCACTCAAATAAAAGTATGAATTCTGTCGTCTGCTTTTCAAAAAATACCCAAGTGTTTGTACGTACGTGTCTAAAAGTGAAGAGTGTTCTTTCTGCACTCTTAGTAGTTCCAAAAAATAAACTTAAATAACAACAACAAAGTTAACAGATGCATATAATATGTAATGCATGTAAGTACACATGTATAGAAAGATTGTAAAGAACGTACTAGTCAAAAGAGTTGACAACTACTGGTCGCCACACCATATAAAAGCCATTTTCTCAATCATTGTCAGAAGAATATATGTATATACCTACACATAATGTCGCCAAATGCTTACTTAAAACTATGCATATCTATCTATACTTGTTTTTCTCGCTATTTGTATTTCTGCAAGTATTTTACGTACACCAGTCTTTATTTCTCCGTGTGTATGTATTACATTGTGTTGTCTCCGCTTTCACCATAATCATTTCAAAGGACTGATAAATTCTACTTAAGTTTTTGGCATAGAGTAAATAAATAACCGAGACTGTTCAGTAAACCTTTTACACAGATAAAGTAAATTCTTCTTTTATTCATGTTTCCTCTCTTTTTGGTTCGCTCGTTTGCCCTCATGACATGCGTTTTATAGTTTTCCCGGAAATAATGATTAAAGCCTTTTAAAATACGATTACTTGAATGCGTCTCTCTACACAAAACACTATTTGTAGAGGCAAATGTATGTGTGAGCAGGCTTAATTTTTTCGTTTACGGTTTATTTAACCTATTACTTTCTTGCGCTATTTTGTTACATTCGCTTTCAGCTGCTACACTTTTGATCTCACGTAACATATTTTGATCTTTACATTGTATGTCATAATTTTGAATGTATGTACATTTCATGATATACCAGACTGTGCGCACATAGAAGACTATATGTTATAAAGACATGTATTTTCGCACATACAAACATAGAATAGGATGCAAACATGCTGCTTTCTCTAAACAGTTCTTTGGCTGTGTAGTAGAGATAAGAGAGAAAAGCCTACCTACAGGCTTTCACTTTGGATCCACAGGTTCAAATAAGTGAAGTTTCTTTGTGTATATAATATGCTTAAGGGATTCTCAGAGGCATACATTGTTGCTGAGGGAAATAAGACTCTTCGCGTATATTTTATATTTTACAACTGTTTATTTGTATGTACATTTATTGTGTCGATTTTACCCATAGTTAACGGTTCAGTAAACTTCAAAAGAAGAATATTTACCGCATTTACTTTCAGGTAATATCGCATTGTATTGTCAAAACCTCAGTGTTGAGGAAGTACATTATGTATTTTAGGGTGTTCAGCAGGTAATACAGAAATAAGGACCAGTGAGCTCAACTTATGTCAGAATATAATTTTCTCAAAGAGGCATTTTTAAAGTGTCTTCCAGATTAAGATATTTTTGTATAATTCCTCTCAACGCTAAACTATGAAATAGATTATATTTATAAGCATAAAGTAATGAAAAGAATTCTGGCAAAAATATATAAGATTGGTAAGCAGGAAAGTAGGGATTG
The DNA here is from genome assembly GCA_034694325.1 of Entomobrya corticalis. Classification (NCBI taxonomy): domain Eukaryota; kingdom Metazoa; phylum Arthropoda; class Collembola; order Entomobryomorpha; family Entomobryidae; genus Entomobrya; species Entomobrya corticalis. The sequence goes on from JAQFYG010000820.1 coordinate 10,048, forward strand.
CTTAAAGTTTCATATCACATGAAACGATCCGCGAGTAGAATAAACTAAACGTAGGTACAATATTTGGTCAAATTGATAAACTTAATCAAATAAACTCAACTAATCTAATTTATTACACAAGCGGGACTAGAAGAGTTGACTAGTTCATGCTAAACTAAAATCACAGATTATACATTATACTATAGTGTGTTTCGTTGATTTCTCATTTCGCTCAAAGGACGTTGTAATATATAAATATCTGTAAACTACTCGGAGGACGTCTTGGCTCTCAACTTTTCCTTATTAACATTAACACGGAACATTACTCAAATTATTCACAGAGCAAAACACAGCAGTTTAAGAAATTTGAATCGCATATAATCAGTTTGTGTTGACTGACGAAGTTGATGCAAGAATTAGCTTAGCAAAATATTAAGCATAATTACGAAAGTTCCAGAAATTTTCTCTTCCAAAAAGCAGCAAGTCTATTTTATTTATAATAACCACTTTCAAATGTTTATATAGATAAGTGTATTTTGTGTCGAGTGTTTTAATAAGGAAATATATATATATATATCCAGTTATTTATATACGTACAAATTAAATATTATAGCAATAAAAATAATAATAGTAGCTGGAAAACTCTAACGAAGTGAAACTGGGATTTTGCTCATAAAAGTGTACACGTAAATACGTACACTCGGTTGGATTCCTCTTTCACATCAATTTCACTCTTGAATGCATGATTAAGATAATCCCACATGTTCAGAAAAGGCTTCAATTTAACTTTTTCAAAATTCAACAAATACTGCATAACCGTTACCATACATCTCAAAGGGTTTTGGTAGAATGAACGAAAAAATAGGCATTTGAATGAATCTACTTCAATTTTGGATTGTTACTAGATGTTCCACTATCGAACCTAAAAGATAGCACTCTATGTTTGAGAAGCACAGAAATAAAAAATCTAACGAAATTTGATGAGTTTAGGTGGTTCAAACGAGCCAAGAATTGGAAGGTGTGTAGCAGCGAGAAGGGAGTTAAATTCGAACGCATTAAACATAATAATATGACAGTCGTTGGCAGGACCAGCGGGTGCATAGCAATTTTAAATTAATTGTTTATTGAAAGTCGTCTGAATACCCTCCGCTGGTTATGTGTGCCACTAGAAGACATATATAAATACATTCACACTCTTTTAAGCTATTATTTTCTTGCAATATCTCTCAACACTAATGTAAATAATAATATAGCAATATGGTGACACCAGCCTAAAGACTAGTGATGAATCCTTGTTCTGTTTCCATGCTTCATCACAGTGCATTTCTCAAACAGGAACAAAACGCTTATAGTAGTCACTTGTAAATCGCTGTATGGAATATCTAAGCAAAAATATTGAGAACAAGAAAAGAAGGAAAAGCAGAAAGATGGGAGGAGGCCGAGAGGATGAGAAGAGAGAAAATGAGCGTTTCTTTAAAGGTTTCAATTTGACTGTTCTATGGTTCTACTAAGTAGACAAATACATGGTGGAACATGGGACGGTTTTCATAGAATGTTCCATGAATACAAACCATGTACATTCATTCATTCATATTAAGTATAAGCCATTCAGAATTAACGGATTGAAAAGGAAGTAAAATACTAGTCGAAAAAAAGAACGTCGTGATGAGTTTGAGAGAGAGAAGAGAGAGAGAGAGGCTGGATAGTCAGAGAGTCAAAGTGTTAGAAAGAGAAAATTTGGTATTCGGAGTTGTTCATGACAAATTACCGATTGCTTTCACCCATTTCTCTCTGCATTCTATCTACGTACCGTGTCTATTTCTAGACGAAGAGAGAGAGTCTCTTCTAGTACTTCATTTGCATGCCACGAATGCTGTAAAAAGTCGATGAGAAACATTATTTCCTTCTGCTGTTTTCTCAGAGCATTCCTCTTCTCTCCTTTAATTAACATTCCCTCTCCCCTTCAAACGACCAGATGCATACAACTACTACTGGGTGATGCCAGCCAGACATGTTTAGTTTTTCCCATGCCTCCTCTATTTTTACTTATTTTCTCTCTTTCCTTCTATTACACACTTTCTCGACTTTTTCACTCACTCACATTTTGCTCATTCGTCGGAAAATCAAAATGATTTCTGAATATTAGTTACTTCCTGACTCTTAAATACGAACACGCTATACCTGCTTTACATACTAAGCAGGACACACGACTTGAATTGAATGGGGGCTATCTGTGATGTTACTCTTTTTGCCACACCTCTATCTTATGTCTATTTGTACGCATTACTCGTACCCACACACAAATACCATCGCAGCCTATTTTACTGTTATCAACCCCAAAGGTCACAATTTAAATTCACTTAAGAATTCAACACAAATTGTCTAATAAGTTCCTCCTTTATCAACATAACCTTTCATGTAGTAATACTACCAGTTCCAGCAAAATACAAGTATGGTGTTGACACCATACTTTTGGCAGACATTCAGACAGAGACATGTCCTTGGATTTCAAACTGCTGCTCTATTAAAAGGCATTTATACGCAAAAGTTCTAAATACCCTTGTGATATTAGGGTCATGATTTTATGTTTGTTTATTTAACAGCTAAACTAATAGTCTAAACCTGAAATAAATCGGCTAATATTTCATTTCGTGCCATGTTAAAACAAAATAGGCATAGTAGTAGATCGAGGTCATGCAACGCGTAAATTTAGAAACCCTTATGTCTATAAAGTTATCATAATAATGTGCCTGCTTTCTTCAATCCCAGGGTAGAAATACGATAATATATTTTACTGACCCATACAAAATTTAATAACGGAAAAATGATAAAGAAAAAAATACGTCAGAAGCAGACCGGAAAGTTTGGGAAGTGGATTGTTCGTCGTTTTAAACTTTTCTTTAAAAATCACCGTGAAGCATGAAAACATTTTAGTACTATATATGGAAGCAATTCTAGAAATAAAGATTGTTTTTGTTTCTTTCTGGTAGGCAATTTTTTGTGTATCCCGATCACGACAACCTGCTTAGTTTACTTTTACTTTCACTGTTACCGAAAAACTATTCGTTTAGTTGCGAAAGACATGAGACATGAGAAAAAGGGTTCTATTAAATGCATACACGGGTTATCTTATGAAATACGTTGTCAATGGAACTTTCGTTGTGTTTGGTTGTTGGCTAAAACATCCCAAAGACGATTGCATATACGCCATGCGTTGCTAATGGATTCAAAAACAATGGCTTAGTAATACTCATTCTTATAAATTAATCACGTTCATCATTACTAGTATGCTGGGCGTGGTACGCCTCTGTATTTTAAATCAAGTGATGTGAGATGATCACTGATAGGTATTCAGATCAAAAGATATACAAACTCATTTTATATAATTCGCAATTAGTCTTATTACATATAATGTCGGCATTGTGAATAAAATAGATGCTGCAATAAGAGTAAATATGAAACGTAAATAAACATCAAAATAATAGTAGAATTAAGAACAGATTATTATAATTATAATCCAGTATACGGCAACACGACCCATAATATAAACATGAATGTATATATTATTATGTAGCTTCCTTAAAATGAGCAAGGTTAACGTACAGAGAAAGCCTTGAGGAATACGAGGCATTGCACAATAGCTTCCATGGTGTCTCCGCTTACAGAGAAGTTTCCACTTAGATACCGATTCTTTTTCCATGAGCCCAAGTAGCCACTAAACAGGGGATCATTAACAGCTGTTTCCGTTTGAGCTGCCATACAGCCTTTCGTTAGTTCCTCCTCAGTTGATGAAAAAGTTGATCCATTATGATCACAGTGATTGTGATTGCATTGCTGCTGGGGTGAACTGCTAGCAGTAGCAGTAGCAGCAATAGTAGTAGAGGAAGAGGAGGTGGCATGCCCATTAATGCCACCACTTGCGCAGCCATCATTAATTGTCATTTTGTATGGATCACGAATTCTTCCATGACATACTGTGCAAACATGAGGCGAGGGCAAAGAATTACAAGAACTGTTGCTCAGCTGCTGCGGGGAACTGATGCTGTTGCTGTGCGTTATTGTAGGTGCTGATGTGCCATTGGTGCAACTACTACTACTTAAGTTACTAATATCATTCACAAATTGAGCTGTTTTCCCTTCAAATAAACACGATGACTTTTGCTCTCCAGTATCACTATTAATTACTGTTGATGCAACGAGCGCTTCTGTGAAACTTTTCCACTGCTCACTAGTCACATTCATATTTGACGATGTGCATTTATATTTTCCAGCTTTCCTCAATAATTGATTTTCCTCATCTGGTGCTGAGGAGTCAACTATTCCACTATCACAAGTGGAAAGCGCATTATCTTTTTCCGTGCTTGATGCTGATGAAGCTGTAATAATACCACCAGTAGTTATAGTGGTATTAGTTGCAGAAACAGTGACATCAACATCGTAGTGACTGTTATCTGGCAAGGCACAAGATGAAGATGGAGAAGCAGTGGAGAAGCATTCTGGTATTTTCATTTTGTTTGCCTTGAGATTACTGAGCTCGCCATGGTTTGTGTTTATCGTATTACTTGAAGAAGCGTTATTAGTCTCTCTAGACGTGAGTCCTTTCACACTACCTTCCATTATAAACACATGGAAATGTCTGTCTACTTTCTCCAATTTCCTCTCGCACTAAAAGTCACAAAATCTGAAAACATGAACAGAATGTGGGTCTTCCAATAATAATGAGCATAGTAGAGACAGTGATTAAAGTCAATATTAATAGTGATACGTATTTACATGAGAAGAAATTTGAACTATTTCTCGATTTCTCAAATTATACGCAAACGTAATTGGAAGATAAAGAAGACGTATTTGAATACTTGTTTGAGTTGTGCCCTTGCCTTGGGCTTTTGAATTGGATGTTTCTTGGATGAGTAAAATTAATAAGATAATTCCGCTTTGATAACTCGCTCCTTATATTGGCTCCTAATATTATTTCTATTGTCTCGATTCGAATCTATTTATTTATCAGATTACATACTTTCAAGAAAGTAGCTATAATATAAAATGCAAATAAAAAGCTTAGTGATATGTAAACGACAACCATACAGCACAGAACACTTCATTACACTATAACTAAGCACGAGTTACTTAGTAAGAAAAGAAAACCAGGTGAAAATTAGCATTTCACGGAAAATATTCCACTCAAGTTTGGAAATCAGAGTTGTTTGATGAGTTGGATGTGGATGGAATGATAAACATAATAATAATGGAGGGAAAAAATGAGTCGAAAGCGCCATACACAAATAAAGATCAAGTGATGACAGTCTTGAAAGCATCAACATGGACCAAAGTAATGGAATATATCTCATCGCATTATAACATTAACTGCAGTAACATTATCATGATCATCATCTCCTTCATCATCGGTGTTTGTGAGTGAAAAGTCTATATCAGAGAAAATTCTTAAAAGATATGTAGAGAACACTCATAGTTTCGGTGCACCAAAAATTACATAACATTTGCTGAAATTTCATTCAGGTCAGGAAGCATGAGCCTCTTATTCACCTCTAACCGACCAATCTTACATAAAGTCCAGAACTGAGCTAACAAAAGCCGCAGTAGCTACGGTGAGTCAACAACAATCCATTGACTACGTGCTCTTCGTCATCCTCACACAAAAGTACATACATAAATATTATTATTCCCGATGCTTGCTATCACATCACCGCTACCGCACTGTTTTATAAGTTATAATAATAATAATCATCACGCGGCGTAGTCATCACTTCTCTACAATTCATGTCAGATGAGAGCCATAGGCCACACAACAGCTAAACGATGAATCCGTTTTTCACCACGTTGCTCTAATATAATGGCTATATCTATAATACTTCACCAATGACAATAACACCACCGCTTCTCCAGCAAAACTACTTACTACAGCAAACTACATGATACCATTATTGTTGGTCGGTCTTTAGATATAATAGACAGACATAGACATAGCCTACAGTAGTTATTGGTCGGTTAGGCTTTGGCGGCATATAGCAGTCATGTCACTTATTGTTTGATGTGCCGTGTTTCTTCTTTTATCGCAATGTTCATTTTACTTCCTCTCCTTTTCCTCTTCTCCAAGTGCGTATACTACTCATTTCAGTGTGTTTGGAGAGCCGTGAGTTTCCTCAGATTATGTTTACTTTGTTTCCGTCCTCCTGATGAACTTCTGGCACGGTGGATCTCCAGATTATTTAGCACATGCGTTGAATCTATGATCTCACTGAACAGCGTCACCAGTTAGCACCCGCGCCGCCACAACACATACAACGCTCAAAGTATTTTTACACACAATTCAATAGATTTAACCGACTTGTCATTAGCTTCTCTGCACCCAGTACAAAGAAAGGGAAGAAATATCAGCAGCCCTGCAATGATAAAAGAAGTGATTGTGTGCTTTGGACTCGTCGTGAAGCACCAAGGAGTCTTCCTGAGAACCTATATTGTTCAGTTTCTTGTCTAACACAAAAATCCGTTTAGAATTTACTCATCTCTTGGCTCTTCACTTGTCCTGCTGGTTTATTGTCGAATGTCGAACATTTTATGTGTATAAAGATACAGGAGAAACGCGAGAAATTTCATTTAACTGAAGTACGTGCAGAAAATATCCTTTTTCTTTTTCATCAACCATTCTCTCACTGAACAATAATTTTCACAGAAGGAGACGTGAAACAGGTACAGAAATCAGGTATTTCAATTTTTATCAGTTTGCGAATACATTTTTAACTTTGTTTTCTTTCATGTCGTTTTAAAAGACGTGTATGGTGTTTAGAACTCAACGGATATTCATACCGACTAACTTGATCCCGCATTCAACAATATTATTCGACACATGTAGAGAGATTCGTCCACTTTGCGATTACATTAATAGTTAAACGCCCACGGAATTAGATATATAACAACTTTATCAAAGCAAATGAACAGAGAAAATGGTGCATTTTTGTGATATTCGTACTTTCATCTCATACGGCTCACACTTGTTCTAGTATTAAAAAAGGAAAAGCTTGATGATATATTGAAAGAGTTAATAGGTTGGGAGGGAGTACCTATCCTTTTTAGGTACATTGTGGAAACGCGGTTTCCTATGTACTACAAATACACTCTTGAGTATATATTAATAAATGTATATATAAGCAGAGAAAATAAACTTTTTTCTCATTTGTTACTCCTTTTCCTTTGCTCGTGTAGTGAATGAGCTAATTTCATCATGATGATAGTCATAGCCTAAAGGTGTAGTCGAAAAATTGCGCCTATATTCTCCTCTCCACTTCCCATTCAAAAATGTGTGTAAACTTAAAATATAACCAGCAGATCCGGCCGTACTCTAGACACAGATACTTGCAAAAAAACACAACACGGAGATATGGAAATATTAAAACAACAGAGGCGTTGCTCTTGTTCTCCTATCTCCCCACCACAGAAGTAGTGGCAGAAATCCTACAAATTCTAAGTTGAGGATACGATCCAGCGTGTAATGTGTAATATAATAAGTACCTCTAGGGGGAACAGGTAACACAGAGAATAGCCAAGGAAAAACTAATCACAGTCACCTGTGATTTTCAACCTTTTCTCTCCTCTTTGGTCTGTTGCAAAATACGCGATTCCTTATACATACGCCTACAATAATTCATAGGTTATAGTCAGCCAAGTAACGGACGCAAACTAGTAGTGATACAAGCGTCCCCTTCTCCTTCTCTATTATTTTCTCTCCCTTTCCAAGTTTGTTTTTGTGTGTAATGCACAAGCAAAGCTTGCTTCCTCGTCGGCGCGAGTTAAAGTTACAAGATAGCGACTTCAATTTTCCCTGTGCAACATTCATTTCCGACGAAGTTTGTAGGTGATCCCTACATAGTTCAGCTTATTAGTTGATGTACATACACATACTTACGTCTATTCACAAACTTTATCAGAAAAATGGCTCAACTCTCTTGAAAAGCATGCATGCATAGTTTTCTCAATTTTGGATTTCTTCTTGTATAAAGTCTCAAACAACAGGAGGCTTATAGCTAACCACATTAAAATCTTAGCATCTTCACCTCCTCCTAATTCAAGTAAAATGCCTAATTTCAACCTTTCTTTTCCAGAAAATTCTATGTACATACATTGTGTTGTTTTGTGTTCATAAGTATTTCTGACATAAATAGTTGCTCAAAAGATGTGTAAGCAATGCAAAGAGTTTTTGCATGCTTTCCAAGTATAGTATATGTATGTACCTAGTACTAATACACTAGGTATCATAAGAAAAGCATTTGATTGTGTACAACTAGCGTACATTTGCTTCCCATCACTACAGTGTCTTCTTGTCTATGTGCACAAATTACTTAAATATGTTATTGGTCTGTGGGAACACGTATGTATGTCCAACATTTAAAGCATGGTTGAAAGAAGGAAGACAACGTTGTTTGTTGACAGTGGTAAAGTTTTGCTTGTTTCTATCTCATTCATTCGTTTTCATGATAATCAACACAAAAGAAAACGGAGAAACATTTTAAGCAACAGGATCTAATGAATGGAATAAAAGCACTAAATTCAATGAAAGGATGACGTTCGCAATAGTCAGCACTACTTTATGATGTTTTATGAGTCAGTTCACCAGTTCCAAAACTATTTCTGATTTTCCCTACCCTGACCATCCATGGCCCACACACACATAGGCCACATGGAACGATGTCCACCCTATTTCTTCATTAGTTGTACCCTTTTAAGAAGCACATGTACAATAATAACGCTAAGAAACTCGGTACCATCCACTATCCAGTAAGAGGAAACTATCGAGTACAAGCATCAGCCTCCGCAATCATGCAGCAATATAAACGCATTGATGTTTATATAAATGTGTCCCTATATGTGTATGCAGTTAGTATTACGCTTTGTTCATCCATACAGCCGCGACAACTGCCACCACGAACCAACACTAGACTAACTTATCGGCAATAAATGAAGGTGGGCATTAACAGTAGACAGGAAGGAACACCGCACACACCGGACGCAAGGCAGACAGAACACACACGCTGACTATGTCAACTAAACAACTGGCTCTTTTGGTCTTCCCAATAATATACCGCTCTGCCCATTCAGAGGAATAAAAAACTCTGAACAATAATACTTCAGCAGTTGAGTAGTGTACAAGTTAGTCCACTGCTGCTATTCTGTTTTCAATGTCTTTCCAGGTTTCAAGACTATCCATTTCTTGCCCTGCCATGATTTCACTTTTCCATGTATGCTACCAGATCCACGTTTTACTCTCTTTCCCTCTTTTCCCTTCCTCTTCTCTTTCTGTGAAATATCATTTTGCCTCTTCTGACAGATTTATGGAGCGAACAACAGAAAACGTATACATTTCTCGTGTTCCCATAAAACATCTCAACTTCCAAACACACAAATGTACACACATTGCTTGCCCATTTTTCAGTGAACGCGAGAAAAGTAGTGAAAGCTGAGCATAGAGCCATGCTGCAGCTTTTTGTTTAATAGTAGAGAAAAAGGTTTATAATCATTTATTGGGCAACACAAACTAATTGAAGCATGTTCTATTTGAACCACGGAAAATATACGGTCCATTTCCGTAATTAATTACATTAAAGCCGTGATATTAAGTTGGTCATTATTCATTTTAATTAAGCATTCATGTCATTGTACTTATTGAGGGTGGACTTTGATTTTTCTTGGATAAAGGGTTAACCAATTGGGGTAATATGCGTCATACAGTGAGATAAATCAATAAAATTAGCCGTCTTCTGCAAAATACTACGGTGTTTGTCGACAATTGACATATTTGATCATTTTTTATTCAACTGTAACACATTTAATTACTAGACCAATAATCATTTTCAAAAAAGAATATACAATGAATCATTATTGCACTGTTTTAAAAGAATTAAATCGTTATTTATTTATAGTTACGTATACCATATCAGAAGGCTCACCAAAATACAGTATGCATTCCGTTATTGTAACCAGCATTTTTATTCCTACCATATCATCCCATAACATTTCAGAAAATTCTTATGAGGTTTAAAAATAAAACTAAACAACAGCATTAAATTTGCCATTTCATTCCGTGCCGCTAGACGCAGGGCAAGCAATAAACAGCCAACCGTCCCGTTGTTTCCCATTATCGTATGTAATCATTGCCGTAAAACGCGAAACTGACAGCCGTAAAAGGGTTATACAAGAAACTTATCGTAACACATAAAAGCATGTAATGACACCAAGTTATGTTTCTGGGGACGACTGAAAAAAGTAGTTGGATTACAATGAGCGCACCAAGTGAAACGAAATCAGCCAATTGTGCTCTTTCCTTGCTATCAAGAAATGAAATAACACGAACTAGGAAGGAACCAGCTATTTTACACGCAGTAACAATGTAATTTTTCCTTTTATTCTGAGAAAAAAGAAGATATACTATATTTATAAAAATAACATATATTTGCGTCTTGTACTCGTTTGACTTTAGTGCAAAAAATTTTACGTAGTATTTCTTATATGGAATCCATTTTACGCCCATATAATTTTTATAGATACTAGTAGTGAATATTAAATTACTGACTAGAGATAGTTATATTGTTTCTGGTATTTTAAAGAAAAACCATGAAGGATTTATCTGGCAGTTTTTTTATTACGACGGGACAGAGTAGGCACACAAATGCTTCCGTAAAACTGGATAAATGAAACGCTGTGAATTTGATTCACTGAAATACTGCATAACATGTACAACATTGACGACGTTTAAAGGAGTAACAAAATTTAAGAAAACAAGTAAATTTCCGGAGCTTGAAAATCGTTTTAAAATATTCTTCACCTGAACCCTCTCACTTGATCTTATAAAAAGTAGATGTCTAGTCTGGTCTTCATTTGCATTTTTATTCAAACTCTTCAATTCAAATGTAACCAAAACGAGAAAAGTAAGTCGTCCAGTAGTAGTCAAGTCAAGAGATAGCTTGTATCTGTCAGTGGATTTCGATCCTAGAGCTTAACGTTATCTATAGGAGTGATAAAATTGAACAAAGCAGTTTTTCTCTTAGAGATAGATTTCTGCAATAAAGAAAGTAACATTAGAATCTGTAAAGTGAGCATTCAAAAAACTCTCACTTTCAGCTCATGCTCAACGTGACGATGATATTACCGACTCTTTTTATTATTTCACTTAGTTTGAATCTTTAAGAAATCGAAATCAGATTTTTTGTTTGTGTAAAGCATATGTGAATGTGAATAGAAAAGAGAGAAAGCAAAGGCATATTTCTCAGCTTTCTCTCTTTTCGACTTTCTTTACTGTATATGAGAAAACTGGCAGAAAAGCCGGTTGTGTTTATGATACATATGAATAAATGGATATGACAATGATCATACATAAATCATTGAGAATGAATGCACGCATGTAGCAGAAAAGCATGCTTCATTGTATATTACACAATGCAATGGTATCGTCGATGATAATAAAATATTACCCAAGTAGATTGGTTGGATGCACGTTTGTAGTCATACGAACGGGAAGAAAAAATGTTTTCTCTCACAAAAGAACATGTGAGCATACGAACATACAACATACGAAACGCTATAATATTTTTGGCATACATAAATGCATATACCTATGTTGTTGTACGTAATGGCAAGTTGGATGGAAATTGCATGCAAGCGGGATAAACTGATGGATGGATGGACGAATGAACGAGATGATTGTTACAAGATGGATACATTGCACTGATAGAAGTAAAGGTACGGTTGGGCAATATTTGAAGTCACGCGGAAAGAAGCGATTCATGATCTTTCTATGTTTAGTTCATCCTCCCCCGTTCTTCCTAAACCATATTCCTCTTCTCTTCTGGACTGTCTTTATATGTACATGTATCTCTACTGCTTCTGCTGGTCTTGCAGAGATTCGTGAACCGATTTTCAAATGTATTGTTCATCCTCATCCAGAAAAAATATGTGGCGCTAGTAGATATTCTAGGACCATTTTACAATGTTACTTTCCCAAAATGATATTTCTTTTCGATTCTGAAGGAATTCGTTGTCCCGACCTCGATACCTTCTTTTCTCTCTCCAATTTTTTTTCTTTGAGAGCGTTTCCAAGTAATGCTTACTTTATTTCAGACGAGTGCTTGTAGAGTTCAGTCAGGCAATCCGCATAAGTATGCATGTACATGAGGGGAATTCTTATTGTCGTTATGCATTAAATTCTACTAAAAGGCAATGAATAAGACAAGCCCATCGGTTGGTGCGGGGCTATGTACGGAAAAGTAAAACAAGAAGAACAAATCTTTGGTCTCTGGACATGTACAAACAAGCAGATACAGACACATGTACAAAGTCTATCCCTACTTCTATCATCACTCCTCTTTCTGCCTTATCCCATCTGATGGGAAAGGAAAATCAAGAGTATGTAGCGCATTTCTAAATAGATTCATCTCCTCTATTACTGCTAGTAGTACCACTACGGCTCCTTCAAAATCTTTTCCTTTTTCAACTAGTCGTCTCTCAAGTCACTTCCATCCAACGTTAGCCATACCTGTAACTTTATAATATTTCACTCTCTTCTATCGCTCATGTGACATTCCTTTTATTACATGACCCTACGAGAAGCAAAAATGATGAGAGAAGAAGCTAACCCACTTACATAAAAAACAAGGAAGAAGAATCAACGGAAGAAGTAGGAAAAGTAGTAAAACTGGAAAGTCCTGGGCAAGTGAAAAACTGTAAAATACACAGGGACAAACTAAGGAAGGGCAGAACAGAGCCATCCCCACTACCACCACCGGCTGCTGGTTTCAACACGTACAGTTTCTTTTTCTTCAATGATGTCATGAACGTTTATATACCTATGCTGAGCAAGAGTGGCCATTATTACATACATACATTTCTAAGAATATTTGTCTTTAGCTTGGCCAAGAAGTATATATTTCTCCTGCCAGAAGCGGCAATACTAGCAGCAGCAGGCTTATAACATTGGACAAGTTAAAGTCGCCAAAGCTTTCTTCTGCAGTGTACAAGTGCATTAACATGGACTCACTCGATTTCTAATGTGAATTCTTTTTATTTTTTTGACTTTCTCGTGTCATTTTATTGTTATTCTTCAGAAACACTGCATCATTTATATGCCATAAAGACACAATGGAATGGACAATATCCACGCTCTGGTCACCGAGAAAATTTCATTCTGAGTGCATCATTTTTTTCGTTTTTAGCTATCAAAATATGGCATCACGTATAAAATCATACATAATGCCCCAATGTGTATATGTTTCACTGGAAATGTTCCTTTTGTCAGCCGTCAAACACTGTCGAAAAACATGGGCTAATATAATGTGTGAATGAAACAGTGCATATATGAATACGTATGCTGTATATTTATATGCTTACTAGTTAACAACACCCGTCACAGATGACCAGTTCTAGTTAAGGTTTCGGCTTATGCTTCAATGTTTCACACAATAAATTCATGTTAAAACAATTTGCTTATATTTTAGATGATTTTTTGTTTAAATTTAATCCAAACGACGTAATGGATCACTAATTATTACGCAATTTACGCATTATTACATATTTTAAGCAAAATGACGTGGTATTCAGTGATGTACAAAATAGGTTCGACCGTACATAATGTTCGAAAATTTGCCGAACCGTACCCGAACCCGAACCGTACACAGTACGGTTCGGGTAAGGTCCGGCTTCATTTACCAAAAGGTTCGGGTACGGTTCGGGTTCGACAATTTGAAAATGTC
>JAQFYG010000821.1:0-23780 GCA_034694325.1 Entomobrya corticalis
GTTTACCTGGATGACCTTCCAAGCATACTTTCTTTCTTTTGAGAACAATGGTAGTGACCTCATTAACCCTGAACTTGGGATCCGCCGTAACATTAAGGGTGAGTTCTACGAACACTTCATCACTTCGTTTTCCACTGCACAGAAGATAAACCGAAAATGTTTCAGTTTCTGTAGGTATCGTCCCATTCCATGGAATGTCCAGAGCGGGCTTCTCAAGGGTGATGGGATCTGATATATCGATGGACGCCGAATATGGAAGCTGCAATAAAAGTCAATAAAATAACAAGATCATTAGATAAGCATGTTTGTCACGCACGGAGTATCGACGTTTTAACTTTGCTCATTGTATTAAAGTTTTTCAAAATGCTAACCCACAAGCATTTTTTTACTATTCATTTGGGTGCGTCAAAAATTCATGTTCCATATTGGTTCATGATGCTAATTGAGCCAAGAATGAGAACCGTTGTGTAAAGATTTGATTTATTTGCGGATAAGACTGAAATCTTATACCTGTCGGGTATTTTTTTGCTCCAAGTTTATTTGTACTAACTGATAGTTTAAAATATTTAATAATATGACTAGAAGGTACTTTATTTACAAATTCATCCATATTTTGCTACGCAATGAGTATTAGAGTTATTTTACTGTACCATTTCCATAATTGTCACACAAGCACAGTGCGTGCTCATTGTGTTCCGGTCTTTAAATAAAAGTACAGATAAGTCATGGCGCTACTCATGTTAGTTAATTAGCCTTTTCTATGTAGAAAGTGTTCAAATAATACATGGTTTACAATGTAGTAGTGTCAATTTGCTTCTGACAAATTATCAACTTCTTCCGCTATGGCCACGGCCGCCTTCGCTGAAGCATAATAATATAGGATATATAATGTAGGCACGGAACGAATTGATGCATACGGTTAGGAAGTTTGAATGAATAAAATAACGACGCCAGATCTTTATCCACAACATTTATAATCTTACCCTCATTTATTAGCAAATTACACGCAAACGTTAATCTTTTTCCACTGCTCAGATTTTTAATGAGTGACATTATTCTGTATAAATGAACGTTCAAGAATTCTTCACTTTACCTATGCTTTCTGCGTCGAGAAATTTTACGTAGATGGTGACGGTAATGAGCTCACGGTAACATTTTCTTTCCCGCATGAGTCAGTTCGTCCCGGAGAGCTCTCATTAGTTGCTTTTTTCGCCATTACTATGTAAGTGCTAATAGTAGATGGTAGAGTGAAGAAGCGCGGCTTGAGTGGAACTTGAGCAAAATGCTCGTTATATTTATAAGATGTGTGATTCATATACAGTTTTAAAACGCTGCGCTGCTATTTAATGCTGACTAGATAGAACTTCTATCATAGAAGTTATATTGCTGTTGCAGAAACTGAAGTGAGCGAAGTGAAGGTAGTTTGCCTTTTTCAGAGATAAAATATTGCATCGCTTTGTTACTTTACAACAAAGATGAGGTAGATTCCCTGCTGCTAATGCTCTCTATAATTAGACAGTTTTGTATCTTCGCTCTGCACACTACGCAGGTATATATACATCAATTGCGGAGCCATTACTTTCCGTCAAAACTTTGCAGAAGCTGAAAACTCTATCCTTTAACAGCATAATAACAGATGAAATATGCCAGATAAGAGAAAAGAAAGACCTCAAACGAGAGAGAAGAGAAGAAGGCTGTTTAAAAAAGGCTTAATGGACTTTTAAAACAGTGTGGAGCGGCTTCTTTCTTTATACCACCGGCACCGCTTTACCAACTGTAAACATGAAAGCTCATAATATTATTCACATTGAACATTTATTTATACGTAACTTTTGGGAAAAATCTTGTTCGCTAGCGGTCTAGACTAGGCACAAAATCAGTCGGTGGCGAAATAGTCGTCAACGTCAGTCATGTAAAACTTCAGCTCAGTGCTTGGTTCTCACAAGAACAAACTCCACAATCGGATAAATTATCCTTTAATCTTACTGTTGATAGAAAGCTATAATATGTTGCATTAAGCATCTTTCACTTTGACTATGTTGCTCCGTGCTGGTATTTAAAGTTATGATCAATGGCATGATACTCAATATTATATTGCAAGGAAAATGATATTCGATCACTGCCATCGCATAAACCAAGTTCATTAGCTAAGCAGTAAAAAAATCTTGAGGTGTCTTATACAATCTGGCGTCTTGTAAAAATATTATATATTTTATTAATTTAGGTTGATAGTTGATGGAGGGATATAAATTTTTAATCTAAATACGGTTTTACTTAATATTTCAAAAAGCATGAAATCCGAGTAAAACTGTAATGTATGGCAAGTCTACATTACTTCGTCGTGTGAACTTAATTTCACTTTTGATATATTCCATTTAAGAATATGCAATGGATACAAATGATTTCTCTTGCTTTAGACCTACCTAACAGTAAATATTAAATTTTATACGCTAAAATATCTCCAACCGTTTCAATCTTCATGATACACACTACATACTAGCATTATCATATTATGGAGATATAAAATATTTTGCAAAAAGCAGCATTGTTATTAGACATTTTCGATCCATAAAAGTAAGTATTGTACTGCTCTCATCACAAAAGACCATGTACATGTTCTATAATAAGGGCTTAAAGTTAGTAAATTCAAATTAATTGTAAGACCCGTCCATTTTGGGCAGCTTATTAAACCCATTGGAGCCATGTGTCAAGTGGGAAAAATACAAACAATGACGGCTTCGTTTTTATTCAAAAGTTGACTTCCTTAATAGCTATTCATTGCACTGGATTTATGTATGTACCATATATAACCTTCACTTAACAATTTGATTTCATACTTAGACGAGACCATACAACTCTTATAATAGCCACAGGAATAAAAATCGTTTTTGTAAAGCTCATTACAATATGGATAACTATGTATTATTCCTCTCCCTACAATCAATCAAGAAATTTGATGGGTTGCAATGAATTCTGAACATGAGAATGCATACCTCCTTCATAATCAGCAGATATATTTAATAAGACCTGGACGGATTTAAAAGTTATAGTTTTATAAATATAATAACAGGGTTTTCGACTGATAGATAATAATAATAAGTATTTTGCGCAAATGAATTGTACATTTAATTTAATGAGCACAATTTTTATTGCATTAATACAATATTCGACTAATTCAACTAACAAATGACAAATGCAAGTGGACGAATTTTCTTTAAAATCACTGAACTTCCAGCTCAATGCACAACACAAAAGTTTTACTTGCACAAAATTTCGATTTCATATACGCATAAAATTGAAACATAACAGAGTTGAAAATCGATTTAGTCATTGATGCCATATTATCAAAGTGGTTCATTTTAGTAGATTCATTGCACGATTTAAGCTTATAAATATACTTTCCATTTTTATATTGTTGTGTGCAACGAAAAGGCATCCTATTCCTATTTTTTCATCTATTCTGTTCACACCAACAACATCATCAGGTCATTAGTGAAACTCCTGTTGAGAAAACTGCAGTTACATATACTGATGGACCGAATGAAATAGCAAAGTCATTGTTAACGAAAGCAAAGATTCAAATCTCTCAAGTGGAGTATAAGAACGCGCAGAACGTCATAATGAGACGTACTAACTACTGCTCTTTAATTATCTCGGCAAACCTCCACCTACTTTTCTCAAAAGACAAACACAGACATCACAATTGATTATATCACCGTTGAAAGAATGAACATCTTAAAAACTTCATCGTTAAAACATTTTAATTCAGTGGAAACACGAACTATCTTCGTACATGATCTTTCTGCAGACTGCAGGCAAACATAAGGAAATAGTAGTTGAAGCGCTTCTATGAGCCTAGAAAAGGACATAAACAGATACAGTGTAGCTTTTTCATTTAGCTATAATGCCAGCAAAACATTTTAAATTTTAAAAATTTACGATAAATCTTTGCATGATCAGTTTGGTTAGCAGCATTGCTTTTGTATTTGTTACTGATACGTTTTCAAAATAACGCAAATTGTATACGTCAGACTCAGACTCACTCATGACAAATCATTTAAATCCTATTGTACAATATGACCAACATTTGTAACAACTAATTTTAGTCTTGCTCTTTTGCTGTTTGCTCTTTATATGAAATGAATATTTGATTTACTTTAAGCATTGTAATATTGAATAAAGATGTGAAGAAGAATTAATTTTATCACAATATCATTACAAGCGGAAAGAGTATTCTAGGAATGCATGTGATGCATATTGTAAATTTTCGATTCCCTCATCCAATAGTTGATTAGATGCCTATTATGTTTTTATTTTCGTTTGATAATTAATGATTATGAGTTATTATGTTATTCGTTATTTTACAAAACGTAACTTCCTTCAATATGGTTTCTACTTCCTACATTGCTTTTGACACCTCACATAGTTGATACAAGGCCAAGTTTTCATCAAAATAAATAAGTGCAGGATCCCGGGATAGTAGTGATGCATAGAAGTACATAGTTTTAAGAAAGTATGGAAATAATGTTTTGACTTTCAAATTTTCCTTTTTAGTAGTTTGTTCCTGAAGTTTACAGTGAATACGGAAATGGAAAAAAATATTACGCTCGCTATTCCATATATTATGTATTTCTGATCTTTTGAAGCGGAGGATATGTGTGTCGCTCATAAAAAAGTTAAAACATAAAGTGAAAAATTTTAGTATTCCCAATTATTTTTCTTCATCACAGGGTTACTTCCACTAACGTATATCTGAGAATAAGAACGAAATAACCTTTTTGTTCAATCTAATTATTAAATAAAATAAAAGATGAATTACTTCAGCTACAATTTCTTCGTTTTCATAATAACATTTTATTTTAAAATTTGCTTTGAATTTTGAAAATAATGTGTGAAAGTTAAGGAATAACAATAATAATAAAGTTTTGCTTTATTATGCCATTTTTGTATGTGATAATATAAGAAATTAACTATTTTCCCTTACAGTCAGATTTTTTATCCTCGTTTTGTGGTGAGAAATAAACTGTTTTACGGTCCATGACAGGCGTATGTACATGCATATTAAAAGGGTTAACAACTGCGTAATCTTTCTCAGCACGGTGTTATTCTAGACGCAACAAATCTTGTGCAAGTCAAGGCTAAAAAGCTTTATAGTTTATGCGCTTTCCTTCACTGGAGCGTTATGAATCTGTTAAAACAGGAGATACATCAAGAATTTAATGGGGATATATCACACGGTATACAGTTCAGTCTGTATATCACACGACCATATGAAACGAAACTTAAAACTTACAATAAAATTTCTTGGAAAAGTTTCTTCACGCTTTTGTTGATACAGAAAAGAAAAAGTATATCTTCACAACATCTATTTCTCATCCCATATTTGACAAGAAGAAACCCTACTCTCTCCTCGAACCCATATATCAAAATCCAAACAAGGCATTAAAAACTCTCCACTACTTCAAAGCAATAATTCATCAAGATAAAAAATGAGCATTAAGTAAGCTAAAGAAAAAATATTGTAGAATTAAACCTTAACCTCGTGATTATATTCATTATTGTTACGATAATTATTACGATTATTATTGTGATGTCTGTGAATGATATCTTAACTTGGGAATTCCACATCTTCATTCTATTTCACACTTTTTACTTTGCTTGCTAAATGCTAAGCCGTGCCCACTTTTATGAATGCAGGAATCGGAAACTCCAAGCTGATTCATGTTCTGGTTTTGATATTAAAAATTTATTTTCTTTTTAATAAAATGTTTTACGGTGAAACGAATGTTTTTCGTCCAGCCCAAGTAGTCTCATGGCATAAGTGGCTGATAGTTGTTCAATGTAATCTGCATTATTTTTCCCTTTTGAATAGGTGAAATAAATGAAGCTACATATTATATAAAAGTGTTATATAACAAGCATAGTAACACCAACACCACAAGTTTTGAAGTTTGAGCAAAGCAGTGTAGGCGTCGTCTTAAACCATCTGGACTCAATACTCAAATGGAACCAATTACAATTAGGCTCATGTTGAATGTCAAAATTGAGACTTCTAGCAGTTTTGATTCGATAATGCAAATATCTTGTTAAAGGTCTAAATAATTTTAAATTTAAATTCACTTAAAATATATGAAAAGGGATAAAAGTTGGAGTTTATTTGCCTTTACATTAATCCTTGAAAGTTGTTATCTTCTTAGCAGTATTATTTTTTCAATTCATTATCTGTTATGCATTTTGCATCGATGGTACAGACGGCATATTGTTCTTTGAATGCATTAGGTCTGGAACACCTGACTAATTATTACTTCCCGATTGCAATTAATTGGTGAATCTACGGGTTTAAACTTTGATGATAATTACTGTATGCTACTAAAAACCATTTACTGTCCCCACATGCATCGTTTTGTTTAGTTTTTACAATAAAGACATTATCATACTTTTACGTTGCCCACGCACAATATTATGCTGTAAAACAAAACATTTTTCACTAACAAGACCTTTAACTTGAATTACTAGGATGAACGGAAATGCATTGACTGATTAAATGTCAGTACATATCCAGTGGGGTGGGTTGGAAATGGACGACCAAACTCCACCAAACAAACTTTACAATGTTTTCTCCTTTCTTTCGTTCTTTTCTACTCGTTAATTGGAAATTAGACACCAACCAAAATCCTCTTCTCGTTCATGTTGTAGCGGAAAGGTGTGAACAAGGGCGAATGACGAACACATAAGAGTACAAAAAATATACATGTATATATATTCAACCAAACGTTATATAAAAGATAATTTACGTGTAAAGATTTTTGCCCAGTGCAATCAGAAACTTTCTACAATGATCAACGACTGTCCTGCTGAAAATCATTTTCTGAGTTGTATTCGTGTTTCTAATCTGTTTATCTTTCTCGCATTGTGTTACTTACTGTTGTCCTTTTATGTTCTGTAATAAACCATTGAACTAATGTTATTCAAATCAAAAGAATATAATATGAATTCAGGAGACGTACAAATTTCATTAATTTTTTGTCGTGTCTCCTTTGTGCACACTTCCAGATGCTTCTGACTATCAAAACCTTCCATCAAACATCACACACTAGGTATTTTGGTATTTATAAAATAACGTTTTTCAGAAGGGGTGATGAGGGCAGTCACGTAGTTGCGTTCATATATCATCTACCGTCTGACAAAAGTGCAATCTATCGCAGAAGCAGCTAACAAAGAAATTCCAGATGAAAACCACTTTCGATTTAGTAAAGCATATGATTCCTGTTCAAAAGAATTATTTACATTTACACTTTGTTGGCTATTATTCTTTTACTGCGTACTTTCCTTACCATCTATATGCTGCAGCTATCTTTAAAATTGGTTTCTCAAACCACAAGAGTTCATATTCCTTGAGGTTTTTGTGGGTATGAATTTTTTTATTTAATTATAACTGTAATAAAGAACCTTTACGAACCAAAAAGTATTCACGCACGACCCAAGTCATTGTGCATTCACAATGATTCATACCCTAACCATTACGCTTTTGGGCTTTATTTTTTGAAAAGTTTTGATCAGAATAAAATAATTTCTAATAAATTATGATTGAAAAGCAAAAAAAAATATTATCTATATGTACATACCGGTTTTTGGCCAAGTGTTTTCCATGTAAAATGGAGAGCGTTGACAGTGGCAGGAACAAGGACGACAAAGTTGAGGGCATATGTATTAGGTACCCCTTCCGTCACATAGTACAGCTCCTTAGAGAGTCCTAAACAAAAAGTAAAAAAATAATATTAGAGGTCGCAGTTGACAATGTGATCAATCTTCATTTTTCCAACATTACAATGACAATCTTATCTTAAACTTTGAATCAATTACACGCATATGGCTAGTACATTGGCATTGGATAAAATCTGTGACAATATGGGAGTAAATGCTAGGTAAATGAACTGTGTATAATGTAGTAAAATTTTTAAAAGGGAAATCTCTTAATCGAAAAAATAACCCATTTTTCGTTTGTTACAATAAAAAACTGAAACGTCCATTATGAATTATTATAGTCGATTATAAAAATATTTATGTCTATTTTCTATCCCGACAGCGGATAAAATTATCCCCAGAATATGTCTTTTATAATTTTTGCCACTGTCCCCAGTGATATTTTTAATATATTATGAAAGCGGGAAAGCCGTAGAATAACGGAGTCTTAAAACTTTTCCCATTTTCACTTTTATTGGCAAGGATAAAAATACTTTCTGCATGCTTTCACAAACTTGCTGGCAAGTATATATCATTATACTATGCACTATGCATGAAGATTTTTTATTTGGAGACCAAATAGGTATGTATAAATGAGGGAAAGAGTTCAGGGTAATAAATTTTTAATCTTTGTGTCATCCCATAAACGTTGAAATAGGAATGGAGGAAACGTACACACGTCCAAGTTTGCAAATGATGGCAGTGCTATACCAAAGAAAACGCTACACAAAATATACAACTTTTCTTCTCGCCAACAAAAATTGAACACATCATTGGAAAAGGATTTTACGTGTCTGGTTGCTGGAAAGGCAATCATTTTGAAATATTTCAACTATTCGTGTGTAGATAGAGAAATGTACAAGTAATCATGCACTTGACCATTAGTGATTCATACTTTGACCATAACATAACTTAGACGTACAGTAAACACACAAGAACTTGCGCTTCCAACACCAATATTATGCGTTGGTTCACGATTGCCAAAAATGCGAGATAAAAGCAACGAGTGCGTATTGAAATCAATATCAATACAAAGTTCATTTAGTGAAAAAGTAACGTTCCACTTCTTCACACCGCCATTTATAGAATCATTCCCAGTGCATTATATTACGCAGTGCGAATATGTTAGATGCATATTTGTATAGTATTTCTGTGTTGGTACAGAGTATACCGACATGAACATAAAAGTTTTTTGTGTCATGCAATCATTTTACAGTTTGAAATATGGCAAAGAAATACTTTATAAGGGAAATGGAATTTGTGGACTATAAGAAATCAATGAGAACGCATATATAGAAATTCAAAAGTTACGGAGAAAACAGCAGAACACTTTCAATATAATAATGCGTATCACAACAGTTAGATGTACATACATACGCAAGAGTCAAGCAAGGAAACGGACAACAAAACGTTGAAAGTTATTATTATAACATGATAATAACGGTGTTAAATTGAGAATACGAATGTTTATAAGTTCTGTTGTAATAGAATGCGGTGTGCGAGATAGAGGGTGAAAACGGAAATTCAAGAAAACATGGTGATTCCGCAGAATAAAAATACTTGCTGGTTGTGAAGCGTAAGTAAAGGCTGCTGCTAGATACTTTCATTCGGCGACGACGACGATGACTGCTACTGTTTACCTTTTTATGCTACATGATTCATCTTCTCCTTTCCTTTTGCCTTTTAGACTATTGTGTAATTTTACATAATGGATTTCCGCTCAGTAGGCCATCCATGCAATTCATCGTCTTTTATTATTCTTACTCTCCAACAGATTGGCTTTCAAATGTACATTTTAAACACCACGAAATTTCCACAAAAGGAATTTTTACACGCATATTCACAACCAAAAAAAGATTTCTCAATCCTAGGAACAACAATGTAATGTAGCAATAACTTATACGCTGGCACTTTTTCGTTTTTCGGCCGAGGCAGGGATGAGCCATAAAAACTATAGAATAGAAATAATATGGCAAGAGGACGGGGCTGCTTTAAGCATCGAAATCTGTTTTAACTTTTTCATCTTGTCACTTTGATAATGGAGAACTGATCATGAGATTCCATCCCCTGAAGTCAAAACATATCGTATAATAAACATATTGCTCTCACAAAATCTCGAAAGAAAAATAATGATAATTCAATGGTTTTCGGTACAATGATGCTTTGTGGAGCAGAGCATAAATACGTTCAAATAAACAACTCCAATTTCAAACAAGTTTTAATTGATGAATGCGGTATATTAGAGCAATCCTTTTGTACAAATAATTCCCAAAAATGTACACGTCTTGCTAAGAAGGATGATGGAATCAAAACAGCTATTTGTTATCAAAATTATTTCCATTTAATGCCTTACACAATTGCAAAGCTCATTTTTGAGTGATATAGTCCGTAGTATAAAGTACAAGCGGAAATCTGACATCGAGTTTTATTGGACAGCTTAAGTAAATACATCTAACCACAAAACTCGACTAGCTATTTTGACCGTCTCATGTGCGCCATTAACACCTAAGTAAACTATTTCTAGCGAAGAGAAGAATGATGAATGTGTGTTGAAGACGGGGAAAGGCAAAACAGCATAATGGTTATTCTTCAAATTACAATGGTAACTCCAGTCCCAAAAGTAGGTTCCATTATTTGCTTGTGCCATAAAGGAAAAATAAACAGGGAATTTGTTGTGTCGTAATAATCTGGCTGGTTATTGTATGTGCATGTGCAAATTGCATACAAGATAAAGTCAACCTTCTAAATAAACTGAATGAGGGAAAAGAGAATATTCGAAACAACAGTAAGTAAGTCATCTCACACAGAGTTTTCCTAAGACCAAGCAAATCCCTGGGACAGGAATACTAACCAGCAATATTAGGAGCAAGTTAGCTATTCCATAGAGTAAAAAGTAAAAAGATTGTTCTTGGCTCCCGCTGTTACAGCTTTTTTTCCGCTTGCTGAATGGGAACCAAATGCTTAAGTTTGCCAAGCTAACCACCACAACAACCAGAACCTATTATGCTCTGTGAGTATTATTTGTAAAGAAAACGAAAGCAAAGTACAAAGTGTATATAAGCCAGCAAAAAATAACTTATTAGATGACTGGATGACTCTCCTTCCTGCATCCATATTATAAGTTAGCCTAGTAATAAGTAATAACAATAAGTAATAGTTAAATTCAACAAGAGACGAGAAAAAATGGAAAGCAGCCGGGATCCTGTGCCACTAATAACAGAAGTCATCACGAGAGGAAATCATTTCAATTTGGGCTTATATGCTATTATATGTATGAGCTGTCCTTCCTTAAGTTCTGTAGTTGTAAAACTCGTGCAAGTAAACAAATACTTTTACAGGGGCAAAAGTGTATGAAGCATATAAGTGAGCAGCGTATAGAATATTTAGATGTTATTTGCAGCAGGAAGACTTTTCATCTCATTATTGTATGAGACTCTATATAATATATTTAATAATAAGTATACGAGGCACGTACTGAAGGGTACTATCACAGCTCTGTACTCTGTACCGTGCGCACTGTGACCAGTAACCACTCAAATATTTGTTCACTCATTAAAAACATTGTGTCTAAAATAGCTGTTGTCGAGCAAAGAGAGGAAGAGAGCGAAAAAATGGGAAAGATGAGAGAAAAAAGTGTTTCATGAGATGAGCAAGCGTGGCAAGCAATTGAAAGGCGATGAGAATAAACTTTGTTAAGTACTGCACAAAAGAATGTGGTTTGGTCTCGGACTTTTGTGATCATTTAAATGCACTGCATATGTATCCACGTACGTGGCTGTGGCTATGAGACGACATATATATGAACATCTATGTAATATGTATGCTAGCCGCTTTTGCTCAGCGGTTTCGTCGAAACGAAGAATTGGAATGTCTTCATTTAGAAAAAAGATAATTCAAAGTTATACATAAGGAGCATATATAGCATATATAAATACGTATTAAATTTTACTAGTCCTTAACTAATCAAAATATTTTGGCAATAAAAATTGTTACGTAAGATTACTTTGAAAGAACTCACACAACTTTTACGGAAATCAAATTCAGGAAATGCCCAAGCTCCCATTTTAATAGTTTAGAAGATATCAACATGGAATTACTCGAAAAAAATCAAAATGTTTAAAAGTTATGCCACATAGTTAAAAGTTGAAATAGAAGGAAAAACTTTTAGCAGATATTTCCTTGTGGGCAATGAGTAATAAAAGCAATAACTCAACTCTTCGAAGACGATGATCAAGTAGTAATGTTAACACATGATGATGATGTAGGGCGGTCGTGAAGAGACTGTAAATTTTTAAATATTATTGTCGTTCTTCTGCCTGTCGTAAGCTCATTTCTGTACCCTATAACGCGCTTCGCGACTGAATGTCGACTGTCGCATCAGAGAAAAGAGTGGCATCGGGTCGCCTTTCTTGTCATCATTATTACACATCATTTCAAGAGCCTAAAGTGAAACTGTGCCAGCTGTTTAAACAGATGAATAATTCAATCGAGAGAGTAGAAAAGAGTAATATTGAATACTTATGTGCTACAATTTAACTTGATCTAGTATCAACTATAATGTTCTGTATAACGTAGTTCCTACACAAGAGCTTGAGCAAGCTAGTAGTGTTCACTTGAGTTGAATTGTTACGTTCTGACTTGATGGGTGAATACGTACTTTAGCTGATGCTGACAACTGATGATGATGGGATCGAAAAGGAGTTACAGAGAGAAAATCAAATTTAAGTGAATAAAATGAGAAGAACTCTTATTCAAACTATTTGTATATTAAAATGAATTCAAAACCGTCAGCTCTAGCCCGTGACAAAAGACTAAATAATGCATATCTCACCTAGCGTTGCATATTTATGTTCCAGAGCATGCATAAACACTACTACCAGTACAAGTTAAAGGTATATTTTTATTTCATTTGTTATGGGATATACACATCTACCTACTAACTATACGTACAAGTAGAAATTCTTTTTGTGGTAAATTATGAACTACATGCTACATATGACATGTGTGTACACATAATGTATTGGCATTAGAGGGAAAAGCTAGTGCAGAAGCAGCGGAAGGACTCACTTCCTTAGCGTGCACACTGGCATAACTCACAAGATCATGGTCTGGAGATGGATTCCTGAGTGCTTACTTACAGAATTTGGATCATCATCAGTGTCATCATCATTTGAGACTGATGGTGTTGGCATATATCAACCCACCCAGCACAAATCTTTTCCCACATTCCAAACACTAGTTGACATTCCTGTAGGATTCCATTGCTTCAATTTTGTATGCGTACTGCGTTCATGTGTGCTTTCCAGTAATAATGATACTACAGATATCTACGTGCCATATCTTAAGCTAAAATGCTGGAATCTTTCAGCCCACAACTCACTACGAGCTGAACTTGACTCTTTTTTGGTTTCAAGCTAGAAGATAAGTGAACGCAATATGTGTGGAAGACACCGCTGCCTCACAAACTATCATATTATCGCCGCTACTACAATAAACGCTGCTTTGTGTCACGAGCCACCTACTGGCTCACACAGATTTCTTTTCTTGGGAAAGCTGGATCAGAGTAGCACATGTCGGATTTTTTCCTTGTACACACTTTCATTCTTTATTTTCACACAAAACATATGTAGCAAGAAGAATAGTAGACAGAATAAAAACCGAGATCCTGACAATTCATCTAATTCGAACAATCACTTTCCCTATAAATTCAGTTGAGACTTTAATGAGATTTTTGTGAAAAATCCACTATCCACTTTATTATTATGTATTCGGTAGTAAGTTCATTTTAGATGCAAAAATATGCGTGATGCGTTTCCATTAAAAATTCAAATGCAGGGAAAAGAAAAGCCTCTTCATTTTGTTGCTTCATGTTTCATCGCCTCTTCTCTCATTTCGACACGGATGTCATCACCCATCCTTTGAGAATTTTCCTGCTGCTTTTTTATGAAATCGCCTGTTTACTTGTTCCCTTTCTCCCTTGAGGGTCCTCAAGTCAATGAATTGCTAATGCACTTTATTTCAGAAATGCATATAAAATATAAAAACCATTCTATGAATAAAGTAAGTCGATATAGATAGTAAATGAAAATATTCGCTTCGTGTTCTTGTGAAAGTTACATTAAATCTGCATTTCTATTATGACAAACCAAAAAACTATGTGCAGTGCACAGACTTGTTTGTACTTTGGTGTCTGGGTGTTGGATTTGAATTGGAACCTGTATCCTTCAGAATTTTCCATCAACGTTTATCAAGATGATATTTATGTATGTGTTTGAAGAAGCAGACTTTGTATACATGTTTTATCTAACGCTTTACGTGTAAGTTGATAAGAATACCTTGGAGGCATATGGAAAGTGAGTATATAGCCTTTAGAAACGAAATGAAACCAAACCACGAGTTTGAGGTTTTTCAATCAAGTTGGTTGTATGGTGGTGAAGTTGGTAACGGTAGTGCAATATTATCATGCTTTCTAACTCATTCTCAGCTGAACTGGAATTGATGTGTTGATGGAAATAATGACTACGAATCAATAATCCGATGTGACGAGTTAGCTTCTCGCACGTGCCGTAATGTCAATACATGCACACAATCTCTCTCTTTCAACAAAGGTATGCATGAATAATAAATATGCATGATAAGCTTTATCAAAAATCTGGTGTTGCCGGCAAAGTGACAAAGGCAAACTGCAGTTTGCTGCACAATCATGAATCAGTGAGCTTTACGTCTTCTTGGAAGCCTCAAGGTATCTGGAAATTTGACTATAAATTAAGATATCGCTTGAGTGAGTCAGCCACTCAATTTTTTGATAAAACGATATGAATAACGATGAGTTGCCTACCTAAATGAGTAACTTTCAACGTTTCAACTTTGTCGGTGGTATCAAATATTGACTGTGTACTGAATTTAAATACATATATAAAATGATTATGCGGTTGTGTAGTTTTGGACACGAAACGGGAAGAAAGGGATTGTGAATATTAGTAAATGTTTACGGGAAGAAGAAAGTATTAGCTGGAGTAACCATTTTACTGTACATTTACCGGTATTTTGAGTCTGATGTATAAATTATTACATTTGTTACAATGAAATACCAATTTTCCCGATTAATATTTACAAAGCAATCAACCTACATACTCATTATTGTTGGCGTATCATTATTACCGTTACCGAACCAATACCCCCGAGCACTTATAGATAATGGCTAATGGTGAATAGTAAGCATTTTGCTACTTAAAGAAATATATGCAAACGGTTTGTTATCTTAATCGACCAAACTTCCGACAACGACTGAATAACTTGTCTTTTATGTAATTTTAATGAGACAACGACTAAATGAAGAGTAAGTTGATGACAGATTGAAGCATTAGCATTGACATATTATTAGTAAATATTTATTATGAAATAGTGAGCCATAATAAACTTTATCTATTAATATGGAAAGAGCTATACTAAAACTATAAAAATACAAATACTATAGGATAAATATCGTATACGAACTAACTTCAGTTTCTAGTTGGTGCATTCTTTAAAGCTTGTTAGAGTGATACAGAAATATGCTTACCAAAATACATTCATTTCAGTACATTAATGCAGCTCAGAGTGCAAAATTCATATACATTATATTTTATACCGAATTTTAGCAACGTCATTGTCATCTTTCGTCATCGTTTGAACAACTGTGCATTGAGCAAACAAAAATGCATCCACATGACAGTAAACCCTGTTACCTCGTTTTTACATAATAAGATGAATCAAAATTCAAAGAGTTCCTCGTTTGTTCCCCAAGTTTATTGCAATTATTGGTTTAGACAAATAAAGTTTTTCAATGCCCGCATGTGTAGGTAAATATATGTATACTGTGGCACTTGTGCTTCATAACAGCAAACATTTCCCCCGTCGACATGCTTTCCACTGCCGCCGCCACCACACCATTATCCTCAACCCTAACTATAATTCACCGCTTATATTGCGACTGGAAGGCTTCCAAGAGCGTTTTGCTGGAAGATACTGAAAATGAAACTCAATAGGTTTAAATATATAGCGGAGAATAGAAACTTATTAATGTGTAGTAGTGCCAGCATCAATGTCGTGACTAACAGCAGACTGAACATAGCAAAAGGAAGTGATAGGAAGTAAAAGGGTTGTTGTTGATTGGGAAGATAGGCTAGACCCAAGTATGTAACATTTTGTTGAGAGAGAAAAGGGAACGACGACTGATAAGTAAATGCAAACTAGGCGATTCTATCACCATTGCTTCTTATGTACCACAGGGCAGGCGACAGAAGTGGAACTCGATGTTTCTCTGACACGGTTGCCAACAAACGAATGGATGTACCCGTGCAACTATCTATGTACCTCTTACGGTAACTTCTACATTATTCCAATATTTAGCAAACAAAACCACCTTCATAGCTCCCATCGCAAATCAACAACTTACAACCCTTCTTGTGGACTATACTCATTACACGTCACATTTATGTGCATTATGTACTGTTACTAGTATGGTGTACGGAGATATAAGGTAACAGATAATACAGGCATATACCTACCTACCTAGCCATACTTCCTTTCCTTATCGTAAAATATAGATGAGAAACTTGTTAATGGTTCTTTACCGGAAAAGAAGGACGGAGGTATGAGGTATCAGCCATACAACGAAGCAAATTATTATTACAGCATGTGACACATTCTCATATTCCAAAGTAGATAGATAACCCAGCGAGTAGCAAACCATGGAGTTGTTGTTGTCTGCTGTGTCCGTGTGATGATGATGGCAACAAAGCTTCTCGAATGGTGGTATATGATAATTTTCAGTGCGTATATATTATTTTATACTCCAGAATTCATGGTTGTTGGCAGCTTTGTGCCTGGCATGAATTTCACCCTTCTTGTTTCCTAACTTGAAAACATTTTTCATGTCAAGACTCTGCTAATATCTTCATAAATCACTCAATATACTTGCTGCATTGCTACTTTCTCACTTTTGCACCAGCAAAGACCTCACTCATTTCTCGACTGGCTGGTGGCTGGGGGAGAAGATATGATACATAAGCATGTCTACCTTTACCAGGTATGGGTATTAAGACATAGTATATGGTCCTCTACAAACTACGAAGCATGAGTTTTTACTTTTTATTAATGAAATATGTCTGGGCAGAAACAAAATGCCTTTAAAAAGGACAGCTTTTTAAGAAACCTAAATTAATCCTTTGGTTAGTTCATATTCATATTATATATATCATGTGTAATCGTTGAGTTTACGGAATGGCTCGACAGTCGGCATGTGCTATATAACGCCAGTCAGCATATAGACCTTATAAGTTCTATGCAGTTTCGTGGGGGTTACAAATAGCAAACAACAACAACTGTTTCACGAAACAAGGTAGATCGTTGTCACATAGGAAGTTATAAAGTAATGAGATATCCAATATGATACGGATAATATACGACGCACAGGTAAACTTATTCCTGATACTTATCTGCCTGTGTTCCTTTCTGCCTTATCCAACTTAATTTATTAAAAAGTAAAGTCAAATCACCTGATACATTTGTCATTTTATACAGGTACCAAATAACATTTTGTGTTAGAGATGTTATACAAAATGATCATCATCATTAAACGCAGGAGGAAGAGTCTGATCCGGAAGCGAGTAAACAAAAAACAAACGTTGGCAGCTGGTGCACATGCATGGATACAGTTTATGTCAGGTAAAACAGCGGTAGTTGCAAGTATCCCATTTTTTCAACTGAAAGACAGCAAACAGGCAAGAGCAGAAAAGTTTATGCAAATGGTGATTTTGCAACAACTTAATAGCTTCTAGTGTATAACACCTTTGTACGCTTTTATGGTCTTGTCTTGCGGAACTTGTTTATTTATATATTTCTCCAGCCTAGCGTGTGTCTGTTTCCTCAAAAGTTATCTAAATATATGGAGATGTAATAGTGAATGTATGGGAAGCAAGGCATGCTTGTACACAATAAATGTGTAGACAGGAGAATGCCACCAAGATGTGGTTACCAGCAATAATCCTTCCTGTCTATTTTCCTCCTTGTTATCATTATCGTCACAACAATCTACACGACATGAGTGCAGATCCTGACCAAATGAGAAATGCACGTTTCTACCTTATGTACCTATGTAGCAATAGTGTAACGGTGTTGTTGACAGTTGCGTGCCTCTGTTTTCCAAGAGAATAAAAGGGCAAAGCTGTTGCTCTTTGTTGGCCGTGGAAAAAGTGTGTAGTATTACGAGCAAGCAGTTGAGGTAATTTTTATGTACTTTTCCGACTATCTTTTTATCTGTTTCTGTTCTTTTCCTTTGAGAATCCCTTGCGTTTCCTTGTAGCATTATACACATATACGTATAGTCTCAAACTTCCAGCAAGAAAGAGAAAAGGAAAGAGAAAACAGTCAGTTTGCAGAGCAGTCAAGTAAATAAACAACCAGCAACCAGCCATTCGACCTCACCCCTTTTGCATATAAATTTTGCAATTACCTTAGCATAAAACCTGGCTGTTCATACTACCTTGTTTTCATCCTTAGTTTTATTTCCTTTTCTAGTTGGCTCGGCCTTTCATACCCCTACCCTATTCACTTTCAATGTATCACATCTTATCACATCACATTTTCTTCTGTTATGCCGTTGACTATTGTTTTTTAGCAGCTTTATCCTTTTCTTCTGTTGTATTTCTTTTATAAAATATTTAAAAGAACAGCCCTATGTGTACGCGGCATGTTGGGTTGCCAAAACTTTGTATGGGTATCTACTGAGACACTGCACAGTAAAAGGAAGTTCAGTAATAATTTATGCGCAAGTTTTCAGGAATTTACTGGTCCCAAGGTACTCACTTGCCTTTGCTGATTGTGATGATAACAATAATGACAAGAAGGGAAAAAGGAGGCCAAAACTAACTCAGTGGGTAAGTAAGTGAAAGCAAATCGTATGTAAACGTTTTACATAAAAATTGTACATTTTCAGGTTTTATTAGGGTGTTGGGCTGGACTCACATTCCTGCTCAGTTTTCGTTTGAGCAACCATTTTTTGGTTCATGCATTAGTCGCAGTAGGAAATAATACGAATTTAGTGAACACAGTCACATTCAACATGTCGCTTGCTTTCCGCATCTCAAACTAAACATTTCTTTCCTTTTACCAGTTCTTTTTATCATAATTCGATTCGCTGAACGTGACTTATGCACCCAAATATTTTTAAATGCAACTTGCGGAGAGCGACGTACACGCTACATCGAGAAGTGCAATATTGTTATTATTATTGAGCATAGACTGATCAAATTAGTTCCGCTTGTTGAAGCTTCAAGTGCATCACCACTCTGTAGTGATATACTCTGTAATGAATCATCTCTCGAGTGGATGAATGAGTTTTAGGTAATCTTCGTATGTAATGCCAAAACCTCTGACTCGAAGTGAGACAAATCAATGCAACAGGATGGTTTTGCCTTCTCACGCTGCACAAAATATTCGAGCTTAAAAGCATTTTTTATGCTTTTGAATGATAGGAACGGACTTTGGCGTGTAAAGCTATTCATTGCTAGATTATATATACAACACACAATTTAAAAGGGCGAGGAAGGTTATCTGTGCAAGATTCAAGCGTGAAAATACGATTAGATACGGAGGCTTGTATTGTGTCAAACTGATGAGGTCATAGGGGTCCCTTTCTGCTCCTACTACTCCCTATTTTTCGTTTCACCACGTTAAATAGACTGCTGAAATATTTCGCTCTGTCTAATATGGTTAATGTTTTCAAACAAAATATTTACGAATGAAAAAGCTATAGTAGTTTACTTATTAAAACCTAGAAGACCGGCAAGGGCATCTCTTATTACAATATACAAGTAAGATTCTTTTGGTTTGATCAACTACACATTCAATATTATTTCCGCACCTTGTTCAATATACAGTAAATCATATTTTATTGAACTGTGCCGGGAAAAATTAAACACATTTAAGTCGGAGAAGTTCAAGCTGAATGTAGAGTAAAGGTTTGTAAAGCATAAACTTTTATTGCCATTGTTGTCGAGTTTGATCCATTTAAAAGTGTAACAACGAACTGTCAGAACCAACCAGAATGAAAGAAATTATTATTATTACCATCACGTAATTATGTTTTACTGAAACGCTGGACCTGCTGTATGGATCCGGTCGGACTGAGGGATTGAATTTGGTAAATGCCAATAACATCATATCAAAACCTTTTTCGGAATACAAAAGCGGGATCGAAAAAATGAGAGAACCAGGTCCAATTTTTTGTCCTGTTCAACAGAAGTCCATCTAGTATATTCAATTCGTTTACCAAAAGAGCTGTCCTTTATACTGAAAGTGGACCTTTTTCCACTTCTGGGTTCATAATATTATTTTAATATCCACACGCGTCCTATTCTCCTCCTCAAAGCCTTAGTTTTGTCAACGTTGGCTTACTCTGAGCCTGACCTATTATAAATCCTTTCAACAACACCACACTTCAGCCATTTTCACAATATTGCAAAAGTTCTGAGTTCTGGTGTGTCATGGCACGCAATTTATGGAATAACCGCATTAGCACACTGCAGCCTGCATAGAGAAAAGGGCTTTTAATAATGTCAATTATAGAGGGGAATACTCTGAAATAATAATAATAATAAAAGAGATCTGTTTTATTTGGTTCTTTTATAAACTTTAGGTAGTGGCTGGTTTGATAATACGATTTTTATGTTGATGATAAAGTTGAAACGTTATCTGTATACTACAATTTAAAATCAATATAAAAGTTACCAACTGCATTGATGGAGTTTAAAGGGTAAAATCTCCAAAAAGTACGCATATAACATTCCTAAAAAGTATTCGTATCATAGCCCAATATTTTACTGAAACAGAAAGTATATGACACATGAACTGACTCAATACGGGATGAAAGTTAAATAAGATGTAAAAATACTTCATACTTTTTCCATTCTGCTGCTTTAATGACAGTAAGTTGCATTGTACTTTTATACAGAGAATGGAAATACGAACAACCCGTTGAAATTTATTGCCTACATAAAAAACACTAAAATATATCTTCGGGTCACTGATGCTGCAAGTACAGGTTCATGGAAAACCCATTGATACATTGAACTTGTGCTTTTTGAGATATTCATACAATGGAAATAGCCAAAAGTGGGCATGTCTCAACTGCCATATATTTTTTTTGAATATCACAGCGGTTGTAGATGTGAAAACCCTTTTTCTTGGTAATGATCTCGTAAAAAGCGTCAGAACTTTTACAAAGCTCTAGTTTAAATTAACGAAATTCAGTAATAAAAACTTGACAGTACGATCAACAAACAGTCACCGAGCTTCAGTGAAATCGGTATTTAGCAAAACTCATTCCTTTTTAGTTCAGATTCCAATTCGCAGCTGGGTTCAATCATTGGCATCAGTGAAAAATAGGTGAAGCACAACAATGGTTGATATCTTCCTTTATTGAGTTTCCGTCGAGTCATTTTGTCAAATATATTTAGTTCGTCGCAATTGAAGTCTATTTATTTTATGGCTTTTTCCATAAGAGACACATTTATGGAGAAAAAAAATCGTGTTAAAAGCGTGTGTTGATACAGTACTTGCTAAGACGATTAAATGTAACGGTAAAAGCTGTATCATATTAGAGCAATGTACCATCACGGCAATATAACGCAAAACGAAAACGAAAGTTGTAACATTTAAGATATCATCATGATCATCAAATAATTCTCTTTGTAACTTTCTACGCAAGTATTATTATTATTATGATTACCAAATGATTTTCGCGGTTATCTACATGATCCTTCTAAAAAGAAGTGTGGAATTATAGGCGGCGTGTTGAAAGTGTAAGCTGTAAGACAGGCAAAAAAACCAGTAAAGTTTAGTGATGTATTTTCATATTTCCAGTTGCTGCTACATTATTAAATGCTTTCAAAGAACTTGCTGTTGTTTATTCATAAGTCACAAGTCCATTACTTTAAGCTGAATACTGGTAAAGTATTTATAGACGCCACATAACTTTCTCTCACGCAGTACTTTTTACTATTCTATATACATCTATATTTCATCATCATCATTTCTATCCAAATGATAAAAATGTTAGCATTTCATTTTTCCTATTCCAGCATCTAGCGCAAAAAATAAACCATGTGAAACTGCGATTGCCACGTACTTTGGGTTTTGATTTGCTTATTCAAGGATAGTTTATTGTTGTCTTGTATGCGTTCTTATCTTGTGTTTCCTTCATCTCAGAAGTAAACTAAGGTATGTATCCACTAATATCTCGTATATTCTACTAAGCATTTGTGCTTTCCTTTGCTTAATAATATAATGTGAATGTAACCTAACCTTTCTTCTCGTGGGTTGTTAGCCTGTCATCTGAAAGCATTTCCATCATGTCACATAACATACTAGTGTCCTTCTTTACCCACTTGAGTCACCAATTTTGCCTTTTTTCAGTTTTTTCCTTTATTTTTTGGAAACATTTTTTACAAAGCTATATTATATACACACATGCATGATTCCCTGTGTCATTTTGGTTGTGTCATGTGCTCATATCATATCAAATTATCACTAGAAAATGGGATCCCATCATCTTGCTTCACGCAGGAAGATTTTTATCATCTCACTTCTCATATTTCCTAAATGTAAAGCAAAGTTGAATGGGAAGGGAAAAAGACAGCAAGAAAAATAATGAATATAAGCCTGTCAGATATTTACGTGCGCTATCACTTATTTATTACTCAGAAATCTACCATTTCCATCTTTTCATTTCTCTTTGCACAATCCCACTAACATAATACGTTCTAGACTATTGTGTTGTACTCTTTTATATCTGATTTTCCTGGAGAATACTTCTGTTCATTTCATTAAGTTCAAGAGTGGAGTGTTATTATTGTGGTATAATAATAACTCTCAAAACTTATCCAAATGCTTTTTTCACATGTTCTATATATGATTGGACAGACGACATCTGTATAACGATGCTTATTAAATGATGATACTACCTTTGTATGTACGAATGTATTTTATTATTTTCCGTAGAATTTTATATTTTATTTTATAACTGATTTTGATGATGATTAATTGAACAGGTAACTTAATCCCATCAACTCTGTTTTTGAAAACTTTTCCCTCAAATGAAATTCAGAAATTTGTTATCTAAGGTATGTAGTAATACTATTAACTATACAATAACGTTAACTCTTATAATCTGAGGCATCATTTAACATTACATGAACCACAGACTAAATGTGAATATAATTTGACTACAGTTTTTATTGTTGTATTGTAGATCTTGGAATTGCGAAGCGTAGAGAGCCTTCATAAAACTACTAGCTCATTTTCCCTGTCATAAAACAAATGCTACTAATGGTAATGCTCGTCTTAGTAAAAATATAAGCAACTACCTATATTTCTGCCAGTAGTACAATGTTATTCCAGCCTATTATAGTCGACAATGTAAACTGTGTTATGTTGTATATACGGCTTTTCTATTAGCAAAGTTACCATTCACATACACGAGGGTAGGATTGCTTAATGAATATGCCCACACATATACTATGCACGTATGCAAACATTTCATTCACAGTTTATCACCAGAAATATCCTTCCTTTTCAGAGTACGCCCGGCTCCAGGAGAGAAAAAAATGCTTTCAGAGTTTTAAAAATATATCACTATTTCGACTTTGTACATGGAAAGTTAGTATTGGAACAAGTTATTTTACCGCCGAATATAAATTAGAATGTATACCTGCAAACATTATTTGCCAGACTTATTATCGAAACTGTGGCCCGCATAATGAGAATATTGTTAAGTTATTTATGCGTTTACATCTTTTGTTGGATATGCCAGTTTGATTTCTTTCTTTTGTTGGTGAGAAAATTTAAGTGCCCCAAGCTTCATCATAAGACTGCCATGAATTAACTGAAAAAAGGAGGCAAACAAGAAAAGAAACAACGAAATGGGCAGTTACACCGGAATGAATTTATGGCTTGATTTCGTGAGAAGATTGCCTTATACTTAGGTTTGTAGCAAG
>JAQFYG010000822.1:0-23771 GCA_034694325.1 Entomobrya corticalis
TGCATTTACAATTCACTGAATTAGGTGAGAAAACTATAACATCATGTTATTCCCTGAAGAATAACCCAAGAAGCTAGTTGTTTCTTAGCTTTAAAATAGGGTTAACATGAATGAATACTATACTTTAAGAAACGAAGAATTGAAAACGATAATTTAAATTTGACGAACAGGTAGAGATATACTTGAAATATACATAGGTATTTTAAAATATGTATATTCAAGGATAAATATGTGTTCTTGGCTAGATGTAATTTTATGAAACAATTTTTTACCAAGGACTTTCCATTGAAAATGTAAAGAGAACATCCTCCACAAAATTGAAATGCAAACAGAAAAACTTGTTTTATTTTCTCTATTCAACTCCATTCAGTCTGTCTACTTTACTGGATCGTTATTTTTACCTTCGAAGTTTTTTTATATTTTGCGAAAAAATGGAGTTGAAAAGCTTGTATAAAAAAATAGAAATGCATATATCATTATCCAGTTTATTTTTCATTTTTGAATCGACGAATACTAGATAAAACATCTTTGATCCCATTCAATTCAATGTTGAATCTTGCTTCTTTTCGTTCATCATCAAGAAAAAAAAGGTATACAAAAACGGGTATGTATCTTTTTTTATCTGCAAAAATAAACTACCTCTACTACAATCCATTCAACAATATTCACAGTCAGAAGTTTCCAATTTCACATCATAAATATCTGAAGAGGCATGTTCGAAAATGTTCCAGAAAAACGGTTATTTTGAATAAATGTAGCTTCTTTTCATTTTTAAAAGATAAATGCACAGACAGACAACAACGTTAAGTTGCACACACACGCTGTTTCATGTTTACTTCATGCAAGTATTTAAGTAAGTACCTTATATGTTTATCTTAACGGTACTAACGGAATACTTTTCTGCTTGCATTTCACATGAGGATGCTAAAATGTTGAATAGCAGGTGGATCAGAAAATGAAACAACTTCACAAATATATTTTCATTCAGGATTTTTAGGTTGTCTGTTTTTTGGCTCATTTAAGATTTAACGGTAAACATAAAAATTACCATTTACTATAAAGGTACGTAAGTCTACATCTGTCATCTTTTCAATCATCTTTATATCCAAAATAGTCTGGAGAATTAGGTAACTGTCTGCGTTCTGTCTAGGTAGTGCAATTGTATGAAAGTATAGTATTTCAACGAATTTCAGCCTACATATATTTCAATTTCCAGCCAGATGTTTTCAATTTCAATCAGCATCTTAATGAAAAGACCAAATAAAATGAACAAAAACTTACAATCAGACAATTATTGTCTAAATTTAGAACCAATTCTTGTATAATCGACAAAGGTAAATTGAAATGTTTTATGGCTTATAAATGATGAAATGGAACATGATTACTAGCAATATAAAAAAAGATGATGGACCATGGACCAATTGGATGTTATTCTAGAAACAAATTCCTCCATAAGTCTTCTTACTTATTCATCGGAGTCCAAGATTCCATACATTTCCGCAATTTATATTTTTTTTTTGCAAAACCAGACTTCATTTGCAATTCAAATTCAATCTTACAGAAAAATAGAGAATTTAAATAACTTCATCAGCCAAGGCATTGTTGTACTGCTTAAATAATAAGAAAAAATACTTTTAATGACGCAAGTTGTTTACCATTTCTAGTTACTTTAGATAATATATGCAAACAAGCTGCCCTCTTCCATAATGATCTAAATATTCGAACGTTTGTCAAAAATAAATTAAGTTTGTATTTAGTGTGGTTTGTATTTTAACTTTAAGTTAAGTAAAGTGTGTTATTTCATTAGATACTATTGTACTGAACTCTTGGGATGTGGGATGTGGGAAGCCTATGAAAAAGTAATAAATACTTTTATCACTTAATGCTAGATTATGTGGTTGTAGGAATATTTATGACTCAATATTTATTTTCGTAATTTATGGTGATTGTAATGACAAACTAACTAAAAGACCGAGACCAAAATTCTATCAATTTCTAGGAAATTAAACTAACAAACGAAGCTATTGAACTATGAATAATTTCATAGATTTAAGTTTAGTCATGTCTTTGGTCATAATGTCACCATATTTTGTTTCTGACCCGTTATCGTGACAAATATTTAAAGACATTTAAATGATTTTATATGTATGGTTTACTTGAATCTGGGACCTAATAGATTATACATATAATGTTAGATAGAGCATTTACAACTTAATACTATCAGTAAACAAGGTTTAAGAAAGCCAAGGACAAAGCACATGC
The DNA here is from genome assembly GCA_034694325.1 of Entomobrya corticalis. Taxonomy (NCBI): domain Eukaryota; kingdom Metazoa; phylum Arthropoda; class Collembola; order Entomobryomorpha; family Entomobryidae; genus Entomobrya; species Entomobrya corticalis. The sequence goes on from JAQFYG010000822.1 coordinate 2,263, forward strand.
ATAACCATTTTCATCATAAATTTTTAATGTTTAAAGTTTCAAACTTCTTATTTGTTCGAATGAGTAATATTTTAGGACTCATTTAAGATGGACTTGATATTTCTACTACTGACTCATTTGAATTAGACACGCTAGTAAACTCGTAGCTTTGATGTATATCAATTAAAAGCAATAGTAAGAAATACTTTATCCCTAAATATTATACGACCACTAACCGCATAAAATGGTTTACGGAGATGCAAACGTAAATGTCAAGCCACAATATCGCATTACACCTACGCAATATGTGGGCGTTTGGAGCTTTAGTTTTGCCATTTGAAAGCAATAATGCGATTTATTTTAGAAGTTCATAATATTATGATAAACAACGCACAGTTTATAAGCTACTATCATGTATTTTTATATATCAACCTTAAAATTACAGACAGACTGACATCGTAAACCCAATAAGTAGAAAATCCTCCTAAGTAAACTTAACTTTACGGAGGAGAACCACAAAGCGTGTGTGTTCATATTTCCCTGAGAGGACACCACGCCATCCATCCGATCCGGGTATTGACTTTTCTTGTCTGAATGGAAGGAAAAGAAAAAGTATGAAAACGGCTTTATAAAATGTTTTTCTCTGATATAATTGACTGGTTACTTGTTACTTTACTTTCAAATTCAGAATAACAATCATGAAGTTTATGTCAATTTTACAAGGAAAGTATGTAAATGTAGAGAGTGTGTACACTATGAACCCAAACTTTATCCCTTTGCTATATGCTCACTCTCCATCCATTACATATACATCACTTTTCGAATCATAAAATGCACGCAAGGGAAAGAGGAAAGGCATATTAAATATTTAACAATTTCTAAGTGGCCAAAACAGGAAATGTGAAAGAAACCAAAAGAAAGTCGGAAAAACGGAGAACGGAAAACGATTTGCGTTTTTTGAATTGAGAACTACTCGTTCTGTAATGCACATACACGTATTATTCAGATTACTTGATAGTAAAATATGCACATTACATCGTGAGTCGTATGACGTGATAATGATGATGATGCATTACTCTTCAAAGTTCCAAGTTTTTAAAATATTTTGTTGAATTTATTAAAATATGCATCATACAGACTTGAACAATATCCCACAGGCGTATATATCCTTACGATCGGTTGCATCATCATTCAAAAACATAAGGGAAAAGTTGACAGTTAAAAAGAACGGTTAATATTAACATCTCTTGCGTAACTTGAATTACCTGAGAAATTACTTGTTATTTTTGCTTGTTTAAATTAAATTATAAATAGGCGATCATTCTCGGATTTCTGTTTGCGCTCGTGCATTTTTCAATAAAGCCCTAGTAAAAAAAGCTAAAGCATAATTCAAAAACATTGACAAACAGTAAACAAAATTGAGCAAAAGGTAATGATAAAATACAATACCAAGCAATCACTTAAAAATTGCTACGCAGTTTTCACAAATTGAAAATTCTTCAGCATACCTCGTCCAGAAAGTAATTGACGAAGCCATAGATCTAAAAAGAAATGTAGAAAAATACATACAAAGTCAAAAGTAAGGTAAACATCCCATTCAACTCCCAATTCATATTCACAACAATTGCTCTTCATTTGCTTTTAAAATTAATTTTATGTTTATTTTTAAAGAAATACTTGCGTAAGCACACAGGTGCAATATTGCTAAATTATATGTTCCCATCAAAAAAAGATGTACAAATAATTGCCACCGATATAAAGATGAAAACGAAAAAATCGTAAACCTTTTACTATTGACTATTTCTTACCTTTTTACATATAAAATGTTACGCAAACTTGAGAACCGAAAAATAAAAACTTTTGTCAAGACTTGATGGCGAAATCAAAAAAGAAAGCTGTAAAAGGCTTTCCCGAAATTGTGGCTTGTGCTCGCAGCATAACAATACATTAAATGCATTTGGGATTGTAAATAATCACTGTAATAAATATATATTTAGTCAACTTAATATGTCAAAATTGAAATATTGCAAAAGGATGGGCTAAAAGAGAAAGAAAGAAAGATTTAAAAAGAAAAAAAAGAATATCATCAAGCAAGACAGTATCCTAAAAATGTAATAATTGTCTTCAAAACTTCCAATTTTTCAAATTTATCATAACGCACTCCACTCCACCAAAAACAAACATCCAAGAATAAAAAGTGCGTATATCTACTCATGTGTTTTTAATATGCATTATTACAATTACATAAGTACATCATGTGTGCACACATTATTATTACAAATTCTGCCCATAAAAATGTTCTCGTTTATAGAAGATGAACTTTTTTTCCCTGTAAAAATATATTTGTGGTGGTAGCAATAGTTGCATATATAAGCAGAAAGGAAAAACAAAAAATGATGAATATTTTCTCAGAGACTGTATTTATCTTGCATGTAATGACATTAGGAGTCCAACCCCTTCTTATTTCACAGAACAACCATCATTTTACTACTGTATATTTTACTTTCATGAACTCTAAACCAAGTTGTTTTTCTTCATGAATGTCTCATCTCTACACAACTGCATATTATTTTTTCTTGAAAAACCATTTTACAAGTTTTTTCGACGTCGTTCGTAGTAGTAGATCATGCCACTAATGCCACTCATCATCATTCACTTTACTTGCAACTTGATAGTTTTTAATTCCAGAGGATTTTGAAAATATTTTCTTGATCTAATACAAGCATGTATTAAGCAACTTACAAAGTAAACATGCAGTTTGTTAATGACCAGGTTTAGGATTGGAGCAAAAAAAATTGAAGCCATTCAAATGTAAAATGATGATGGTAATGACTTGTTTTATAACATGAAGACTAAATCAACTAAATCTGATTTACCATGAAGGATTTGAAGTACAAAAATGTTCATAAAATATTTGTAGGTCCGAGAAGAATATTTTAAACTTATGTTCAGTGACTCATCATGAGTCGACAGTTTTTTTAAAATGTTAGGTTGCTAAGATACGATGCATAACTTATTTACTTATATGCAAAGCGATTAACTTGGCTTAAAAGAATGTAAGAGTGCAGGTGACATTACCTTATTTGTAGTTTGTGCATTGCGCAATTTCAAGATTATAGAATAAGTTATACTTAAACTTAAAGACTCTAATAGCTTTATGTTGTCACCTTGGAAAAAAATAAAAAAGGAGGTTTGTTAAGTATGTGAGTAATAGGCAACTATAGATAATTTCTTCAGAATAAATTTTTCTAGTTTGGATCGTTCGTGAGTCATTTTGAGCGATTTTGAAAGTGCTTATTATAGATATTTCCAAAAATGAATCCTATTTATTGTTAGTACAGGTGGGCTTTTACTTAGCACTTAAAATAATAATTGTCTTTACCATTTCGCATGTTTTATTTATAGTAACTTTTCTCGGATAGCTTAAATTCCAATTATTTATATAAACAGCCTGTGCTTTTATTTAAAAAAAAGTAAAATGCAAGCAAGAAAATGCAATTCATTACTGATAACATCTCTCCAAGTCTAAACAGTTGGATTCGAATTTGAATTGCATTCACTTAATTGTTTTAGAAACCATTTAGTAAAAGAAAATGTCCAGCAATTTTTTATAAATACATCCATTTAGCATTTTAAACTCATTACGCAATATATCGTTATAATTGCACCTTTTTAGGATTATATTTTATCGTTTACCAAATACCACCATCACCACTTGCGTGAAAGGGTTTTGAAGTATGAACATGTGTTGACGCATTTAGTTGTGTATGCGTTTATGTCTGTAAAAGCGTGAAATTAGCTATCGACAAAGCCATTTAAAATTTATGGAGGCGCACAGATAAATAAAAGTAAAGTCATGTAAAAAGCAGAAAGCGGTGGGTTCACGTGACAAATATTTCAAGAGTGCGTGTGTATCTCCGACTCCGAATGTATAAACGGCACTTTGCAGGCACAATCCAACAATTTTAAATATTTACAAGCTGCATAACAGCCATTAAGTAATTTCTATTGAATTATGCCAGGCAAAATTATTATCTGTTGTTGGCTGTGCGTGGAAAATGCGACGGCTGCGGCTGGTCAGTCTAGTTGGTTTATTTTTATCATCATGAAAAAAAGCACAATTTATTACCATTGCTTTGGTAAGTAAGTATTACAACAACGTAAAGGATTTTCCGCACGCTTTGAAAATATAAAGTGGGAATGGACTATTGTAAAATCAAACTATTAATAGATGTTTTTGTATAATATTTATATGGACAATTTATGTAAAAATATAAACCTTTTTGAAATTTACAATACGAATTTTCCATCATGACTCATGACGCAAATAGTTAACCAGATTGTGTACAGAAATATTTCATGACAGTTAGTTGACAAAATGACTGACTATTGATGTGTCATTACATGTTTTTTCTATGAAGATTTTTAAGATTTCCCTGGAAAATATATAAATCTGATAAAAGATTTTACAACATTTTTCAGTACCATTTATAGAAAAATAATTGATTATTAATGTTTTCTTCACCAACTTTACGACTGTTTTTGAGCCAATAAAGTGGTGATAACGATTAAAGAGTAATATAAAAAAAGTTTCAGTATGTTTTAACATCTTTTATTTTTTTATCTTCGCTTATAAAACTGCCGATTAATGTTTGCCGACATTAAAAATAACTTTTCTGTGAACATGTGCCACAGTGCCACTTAGACTTTGATGTTGATTGAGGAACTTTTTATATTATGTCGTATGTATAACTTTGCTCTTAAAACCTCAAATCAAATTGCTATAAAGTCATTGCCTCTTTCTTAAAACCGCCTATATACATATAACATAGGTATATAGTTAAAACTATCATGGATATTATTATTTTCTCCAATATTTTATGAATGAGAGACTATAAGGCTTTTTAAAATGTACCTTTTCAAATGTTCTTGTCTTTATACTTGTATTTTTCTATCTTATCAATTCGTGAGTGCGTGATACTATTTAAATGCATTTATTATGGACTATGTTATGAACATGTAAATGTGCCACTTTTTTTTCCTTCTTTTGCTTTACACCGTTTACATATATACTTTTACGTGAGTGCATAATGCCAAAGGCATAAACGTTTTAAAAATTTACAATAATAAAAGCTTTGAAAGAGCGGAAAGTGTTTAGTAAATAGGAAAAGTGAAAAAAGTATAAAGAAAAAAACTGAACATGAATTTAAGAACTTTGGCAAAACACAGAAACCACTACCCGGCATATTATGTGGCGTTGCGTTTCTTCTTCTTCGCATATTTATTATGCGTGTTTTAATGTCAAAAAACGAAAGACAAAACACATTCTGGAGGAACTATTTACCCCTTTGCTTATGTATACCAAGTAGTTATTAACGATATGGACATGGACACACACCTGCATAGCAAATGAGAAAATGCTTTGACGAAATGAACAATTGGGTAACTGTCATGCGGTATTATTTTAAAAGCAAAAAAATGAGACAAGAATTTTGATTTCGTGCGCAAAAAAATAATGAAAATAATTATAAAATGGAGAAGTAAAGTATGTATCATATATATTTATAAAAGGTAACTTTTTGCTGATCATAGGAAACGGTATGGAAATATAAATATGCTAACAGCTTTTGCGAAGTTAGAATGTTTATTATCTTTTGGAACAGTAAAATTTTAAATTGGAAGTTCTAATGTTTTGGCAAATATTTGAAAAATAATATTGGAAACTATTAAGTAGAGTAAGTTTGCTATGTACACAGTGTAAATTGCTAAAAACTGAGCAAACCCGTAAAAATTTAAGCTTTAGTTTTAAACGATAGTCATCAGCCATAATACCTTGAATTTCTATAGCTAATGCAATCATTAGTTTTAATTTAACTAACAAACTTTAAAGTCCATTTACTATATTTGGTTTTTATTATGAGATCTAAGAAGCTCCGTTTATTAAAGGGTTCAAGGTAAACCAAAAAAACAACATATAAAAGTAGTACTGTAATATGTATATTTTGAAACCAGAAGTTTCATAAGTTTTTTCCGTGTGTTCACCCAATTCTATCCACAAAACGAGCCGCAATGATGTGGATAAAGTTGCTACATTTCACTGGACAATTGGACATGCAACTCTACGGAATTATGTAAATTGTCCTACTCAAACATTTACACTAAAAAGTGTGGTGTCGTTGTCTCTCTTATTTTCTTTACAGATAAAACTTTTTTTCCTTTCTCTTCTACCCAGTATGGTTTTCCACAAAAAACGGTACAAAACAAGTCATATTAGAAATGTGATTTTAAAAAACATTCAACCTTCAATTGACACGTGGAAGTACTCAGCCTTTTAAATCATTCAACGTCCACGTTATTTTATGTCAAAAAAGTAAATAACAAGGAAATTCTCAGTGTTCCAGTAAAACTTTCACGGAAGTAATTTCAGAGGAAAAGCAATGAAACTTTTAATAAGTTTATATACTACCACCACAGCTAAAGTCCTACTTGTTTACCAATTAAGTTTACATCTCCTAAAAAGCCACTTAAACAGTTTGGCCATCTAACGATGATCTCATCACGGCCAATCTATTACACAATTCATCCATTTAGAAACTTCTACCAAAAAACTAGATAGTAATTTTCAATGAGAAAATTTATTGAGTTATAAAATGAAAAAGAACAATGACAAACCCTTTTTAATGATTAAGCACGCTCCACATCCCAACCACCACCAATTCTCCAAGCAAAAACCTCTCAAACGGTATATTACACAAAACGACACACTCATGAACAATACCTATTCTTCTTTTTAAGTTTCGCAGATTATGAGTCATTGCAAAATTCATCTTCAAAAAGTATATTGGTAGTGGCGATGTCGTGTTTTATATATACTCCCAACTCATCTAAGAGTTTAAAGAGTCTCAGCTTTAATAAAACTGGGTTAGTTTTATTTATGTGAATCAACCAAAAACACATCAAAATTTTTCATAGAGTTACATCATGAATGACACGACAGATGAGGATAGCCCAAAGAAGCCCAATAACCAAACCCAGCCCCTATACAACAGGCAAAATTACAATAGAAAATAATAATAAATAAAACTACCCAGTCAATATACAAATTTATTTTTCGCATGCTGCATTTTCAACTTCAACTCCTTCCTTATCGTCCTCCTCCATCCTCCTCCTGCATTATATTTACATGTTTGCACAATTGTACTTTCGGTTAGTTTACTTGCAACAGACACAATAAAATTTGTTGAGTTTTAAATTTATACGAATCAGCTTCAGTAATAACGACTACCACCAAAAACTACCGTCATACATAACCGCATCTCTAAAAGAAAAAAAATGGTTATACGAATGGAGTCACCAGTCACCACAGTAGTAGATGATGATGGTGGAAATAGAGAAAAATATAATATATATTTTTTATGTTTTTATTTTGCAGTTCTCTTTTTTACAAGTAAAGTAGTAGTCACGATCACGAACTAACTAACGATGATACAAGCAAGCCCATGCATGATTGTTGGTTCTTTTCTCTCATCATCATCAACATCATCTCATCTCTCATGAAAAGCTCATTTTGTAAAATCTTTTAGCTACTATTGCATCTACTCTCTACACGGTTGTTAGTTGTTATTATAGTTGTCGGTTCAAAACGAAAAATTTGTTTTGTCCACCGTTCAACTAGAAAAAGAATAAGTGCAGTGCATTGTCTACTCTTTAAAAAAATGCTCACGACAATACAACGGTGATGATGACAATGAATATGTATTGCTCGCACAGTTACTCAGTCAGTTTGCTAAAAAGTTACTCTCGCAGATTTGCTCACCATGAAGTTATGCATTTAAAAATTGAAATATAAAAGTCTCCACCTTTGAAACTCAATATATATCTGCCTCTTTGTGTGTTATGGTTGCTGCTAAAAAGATTTATTTTATTGGGAATGGTGACGAAAGTCGTAAAAAATATATATATACTCATTTTGATGAGTAAATACACGGCTAATATATTTTACTGGCGCTTTGGCGACGTTTACTTTGACACTAGAGTACATATTAGCCCTTTTCGTCTAAAGTTTTTATTTTAAATTTAATGTTTGACTTAACATATTGCCAAAAATAACAGTCCATCTATGTGTCTCTGTTTTAGTGCGAACATAAAACGGTTATAGAATAGAGTTTTTTTTTGCAATTTGAAATGGTCTGTTATGTGTTTGCACAGATATTTTTACCAGTACAAATTGGCATTTTAAAATAGAACGTTAATTTCTATCCTTCAAGTTTTAACCGTTAATGTATTTTATTAAACTTGTTGCATTTAAAAGAAAATACATGGTATGAACTTTACATCCATTCATATAAGATTTAAACTTGTGACTTGATTCGAATAATTTTGACGTTTCATAGTCAAAAACCCCCAAAAAACGTACCTAACTATCACTGTCAATATCATCATACCAAATTGGTTCATATTTTTTGTGGTGGCATTAGTGTCTTTCATTTCATGATTAGCAGGCAGAGATCATTCTAAAAAGATGAGAGGATATGGAAATGGAAGGTAGCGCGGAATTTTTGATCATAATGCAGTTTTTTTTCAACATCAACTGCAGTTCAAAGAAAAGGACTGCATTGTAAATGACAGACAGAAAACACCCCACCCACCACCACCACCACCTTCTTCTGCTCTCGTCGTCCTCATCAGTCAAAAAAATATGATTATATCTTTTTATCAAATCATATTGAATTTTTAAAAGTATATCATATACATTTTATATACATTTTCCTCATTTTACATATCAAAAAGAAACCAGAGATAAACACACACATTCCTATTTGATGACTGATGATCATCAGTTCATTTCATTTCTCTACGATGATGATACGAAGAGTAATGCATTCAATTAACAGGATATCTGTGAACAAAATGAAAGGAAAATAGACAGGAAAATCTCTGGCATTGCAATCACCCATTTTCATTCCTGATATTTCCATTTGACTTTTGTGATATGTTTAAAATATAATGTTAAATGCTCAACATAAAACAGTCTGTATTACAAATTCTAACTGCATTTAAACAAAATAAATATTCTCTCACGTTTACTGAATTACAACAAGCCATTTTTATAAAAAACACTTGAATTACCTTTACAAAACAACTACGACGACATGTATATAATGACTAATGACTCTAGTGACTTACTACCTATATGATAATGCGATATAAAATATAATGACGTCGTCGTCTTATTCATACATCGAGACATTGAAAGTGAGCAAAACGGATATTCTACGGTGTCAGTAGAAAACATGCTTCATTTTAATCTCCTTTTTCTGATCTTCTGCGAAAAAATACAAACGTTTAATTTTTACATTTAAAAAGGCATTCTTTAAGTTTAAGACAAGTTATCTTTAAAAACATATTTATTATAATGCATTTTATGTATTTACGTTTTACGCACAAACACTCATCCTTTTTTCTTCGTATTCCTTGCATATTATTTTGCGGTATTTCCCTGACTTCATAACAGAGACTTTTGTTCATTGTTCTTACAACTTATTACTCATCATCCACCTCGTCTGATGCATCGTTGCAATAAACGCACTATTCCATATATACTTGTTATATTCATCATCATCGTCATCGTCATAGCTTGCTAGATGAGTAAAAAGTATACTGAATGAATGAAATGAACACCGAGAGCGACTCACGTCAGATGAAGGCTTCCTTTATTCAAAATTTTTCAAAGAACAGAGCGAACATTTCAGCATCACCGACTAATGTACAGCAGCAGCATACCCACTAATATGTTTTTGCAATTCATAAATAACTTGATATAGGCGAATGAATTTGTATTAAAAATATGTGTGCACGTCATCATCATCCTCATTGTCATTTACATTGCGTATCATGTAGACATGTATGTCATGTTCGTCTCTGCGGTTGTTTTTATTATAAGCACGGCGCTTTTTTATCTGCAAAACGTGTAGTGTGTGGTACACAGTAACGTTAAAAAAATGATTTCTAATAAGCTTGATTTGATCTCATATTGAAATTTAACGAATACATAATAATATGTAGGAGGAGATGAAACTTATACATAAAAAAATGATGATTATAATTGAGAGGATGATGTTTTACGATCAATAACATGACCAAATAAAAAAATGAACCTTAAGCTTCGTAACGAATTCGTCATCCTGAAAAATGTACTTATGAGTGATTAAATCATCGTTAAATATTATTTGCATGGATGTAATATTGCTCATCAGCATGCATCCTAACCATCAAATATTTTAAGCATTTTTTTAACCAACTGATTGGTTTCGTATGTTAACCAAAAATATATTACTGGTCGCATTTAAAGCTGTGGTGGCGATATTTTAAGTAAAAGTGAACTTGTTATTTATTTTAAAAAATGTTACAGGCCATTTGATACTACACTTGTCATCGTGTATGATAAAGTCCATCACTATATGATATAAAGATAAGGCTTGAAAATGTTTTTAATAATTTGTTTATTAAACCGCTGGACGAAAAACGGCGCTGCTGTTTCTTTCTACTCCTGTCAAAAATATATTTGACTGTTAAATGCTCCGCTCCTGTTTTTATTTCTTCTTAAAGGATTACATAATGTTCATGAATGTGTATGTTGTAGGTATACACTCTTCTTCTTCTTGAATAACATTTTTCTTCAGATTTGATTGATGTTGTTATGAAGCATATGGAAAATATGTAGCAGAAAGTGGAATGAAATGCATTTTTGATACATCATGATCAGATATATTTGAGCAAAGGAAAGGATTGTGCGAATAAATGAATAAATAACAAAAAAAATAGAATGAATGGATGTAAAAGTACAAGACCCAAAGAGACCATTCAATCAAAGTATATAAAACGATGTGAGATTGAGTGAGTGTTAAAGTAGGATAAAGTTTCAAGTCTGAAACAGCTTTAGAGTATGAAAAATTATATATTATTCAGATCAACTGATAAATTCCTCAATGGAAGAACAGCGAGTTGTTCATCATCCAACTTCAAATCAAAATGTCAGTCTTCCACATAAACTTGAGTAATATTCTAGCAAATCAACCGCTAAAAAAATTCAAGCAAGCTTGTTTTCTATGTGCAAAAAATTATTAAGTAATACCACTAGCTCCGATGCTTATTTATTAATAAATATATACATAAAATATATAAATTGCATTGTAAAATTCTATAACTTCCAAAAATAATTTCAATACGAATTATCAAAAAATATGTAGGTTGTGTGCATCACTTCTCTCTAAAAAAATTTGCATGAATAATAAATATAAAGTGTTTCTTTTCTATTTGAGCAGAAAGCGTTTGCCGTTTGCAAATTCAGAATAAAAAGGGTTTTATCTATCTTGTCAAGGCAAAAAGGTCCATTCTTCATTAAAAAACATAACAGATATTCTTGTAAAAGTATGACGAAAAGACAAGAAGAATGGATGGATGAAGAGGAGGAGGAGGTGAGTTGTAAAAGTACGTACTACACACAAGAAATTTTTGCAATTTGCATTATCATCATCAACATCATCTTGTTGTAATGTAACAGAGAACAGAGTATTAACCCTTTACCTTTACAAAGACAATTATATATAGATAATGCATACAAGAGCAAGAGCATACATGGCATATAAACTAATAATGCATCATAGAAGATAATAATATGGACAAGGATTTGATATATATATATATATTTTGCATAAAACAAGCATTAGCAGCTTTGACACTAGTCAAGAAAGATTAGTAGTTGTTTCGTTAAAAAAGTATTCCTAGAAGCTTCGTTTAATTGTTATTATTCAACAGAGCTTTTTAGTGAAATGGGGCCTCGAAAGGATTTTCTGTTTTTTAAGCATGTACGCACACACAACATGTACAGTCCAATAAGGCTGTTAAGTAGAAAGAGAGATGAGATGGCATTATAACATGGGATTAGTACTGAAAAAGGTGTACATTTTAATACCGACAACCGACCTTATTACCTTGCTTGGAGTAAATATACAGGCATTCTTTGCATGTGTGTCTAGTATATTATATGGTGAAATAACAATTAGGCTTAGTCACAACTCTTAAATATCTTAAACCGTCAATGCATACTTGTCGCTGAATGTTTTGCAGTTTTAAGAGTTGCAGTCATCATCATCCCCGTCGTCATTTTTATAGTATGTCTGCGACTTGTGCACATGATTTCACATTTGTAAATCAAAAGCTGACATGCAAAAAAAAAGTTTGGTGGTAAATGGTAAAGTAGCATGGTCTCTGACATCTGAAGCAAAATGAAAAGCAATTTAAGCTTTATTAGTAATGTAGCTAGATACTAACGAACGTATTTATATTTTATCGGTCAGTCTCGTCTGTTTATCCATTAGACATTGAGCTCTGAGCTTCAGTTGTCAGTCAGCTAACTCTGATCCGCTACTTTGTTAAAACCATTTTATTCCAACATAATTTTCTGATTTTGATGAATAGATCATAATAAAGACCAGAGAGGCAGATATCTACAAACAAACACACACTTCGGAGTTTCGGAGGATGATATACCCAGATAAATTGCATATCCCCATATTATACGTGTGAATGTTCATGTACACGTTTAATAAATTGTAGATACATTTTACTACATAATACCCTCACATTATTTACCCACAAACTACTTGACTCCGCAAAAGATTTTCAAAAACCAGGTACTCATCATTATCATCAGCATCATCTTCTTCATCCTCTCCTTCTAATCACAACACACAAACATATTTTGCTTATGGAACAACTTGTCAGATTTCCTTTGTTCAATTTACTCCACTCACTTCACTGACAAAATCCACCAAAGATGCAAAACCATAGCTAATATATATACACCAAGTAATATTATAAAATGGTAATCATCATCATTATCATCATCATCTCCATCATTTAAGGTTTAGCTTTAAAGCCAGTCCACTTTTTTTGCACAAAATATATATTGACTACAAACTGCTGCTGGTGCAACGACAAACCGACCGGTTTCGCATTCACTCATAACACATGAGTATATATATTCATCCGGCATTTATACAACGAAAAATGAATCCTCTGATTGTAATTACACTTGATACTTTTACTTTAAACACAGGTTTGAATACTACAAGCCAGGATGATACCTATCAACATGTAAAAGAAATCCGAGGAGAGGACGTTATACCTGCGAAAAATATATACACGTTTGTGTACTTAAGCAATGATGCATCATCCTCATAATATCGGCAACATCCACTCTCCAAAAAATTCACAAAAAAACACACAATAATAAGCCATAAGAAGACTATGAGCTCATTCAACACTCAAACTTCAGATTCAACAAAGCTAAAACACATTTTTTTTTAAAGATTTGCGATAAACGTCAGTGTATTTTTCTACCTGTATTCTTACCTGTACATTTCAAAACCATAATACCTTAATACACTCAATATTTTTGCAGAGAAACAAGCCTCCATGTCCTGTCCATATTATGACATTACGTTTACCTTTACCTATTACCTATCTACTTAACAGCCAAAAAAAGTCATTTCTCCCCGTGCTTTTTATTTCATGCCAGCAGCGTTAAAAACATTAAACCATTTTCACAGGTTTACATATAAATTGCATGACTACATATTATACTTGTTACTCGCAAAGAAAAATAAAACGACTTATCGTTCTTGTTGTCGTCGTCATTCTCATCATTACATTATAACTTCTTGTGAATCACCTCATCCCATCCTCTCCTCTCAGAATACTATATATATATATATTTTTTTTTACACTACTTGTCACAAAGAGTCATCGTATTCATAATCTCTTTTTTTACTCATGGCTTATCTGCATACTGCATTTAGTAATATACATGTCTACTACCTTCTATAAAATAAAGTAATATTTTTGCATGTGAAAAAAACACAAACATTATATTTTATGAATAATCTCCAATCTTCCAGTCCTCAAACCTCTCCCTCCATAACTTTTTTAGTCACTTTTACGAGAATACTTATAAAAAACTTTAATCCATATTTTTTTACTCGCCCAACGACCAACCGTCCATCCAAAAAAGAAAACATTTTAAACAAAAAAATTCGTTCATTTAGATTTAGAGACAGAGACACACAAGTCTATACCTATTCTTCATATATGAAATGTGCTTGTCCTTTCCTTTCAGTTTCCTTCATTTTTAAAGAAAAATTTTCTACTTAAACTTCTTTTCTATATTATTTTTCTTAAGAAAAAGAGACCAGACCAGAGAAGAGATCTACTCGTCTTCCATTTTCCAAGTCCAAGTTGTTTGCCCTTCTGTCGTATATAAAAAAAAGTTTTTAACTTTAACACACTGACTCTCTGACTGCAAGTCTTTCTTCTTCTTGGGCAAAAAAATATATGAGTGCTTGAAGCAACAGGGAGATTACTCGCATAAGTAACACCACTGCACTCACCGCTTCTACTTCTCTTCTTATTTTTCTTTAGAGAAAAAACCCCTTCCATCCACCATCCTTTTTTACTCTCTACGACGACGACCAAAAAAACTTGACGTTCAAACCAACTTACAAGGCAGTTATACTATGCGTATTACTTACAAGGTATATGCCGTACAAGTGAACTCGATTTTTTCCATGATGATCATGCATACAATATTCCCAGCTGCTAGTAAAGTTAAAGTAAAGTAGATTTTCTTTCGTTTCTCGTTTCTCTACATGGCTATATGTGAAAAAATTGCATGAAAGCTCTGACTAAACTCGAACGAAAGTCTCTTCTTCTGACTCTGTACAAGGCAGAAAAGGAAAAAAAAGAGCGAGAAAAAAGCTCTGCTTCTCTGCTCAACTGAAACTCTCTGAATATTTGTGTGTGATGTGAAGTGAGCGACTCAACTCTGTTCTCTGCTCTGCTCTCCTGTATTTCTGATGGGTGTCTTCACAATAGCTAGTCAGTTGCTTTGTGCACGCCGTCAGAGGCAGAAGTAGGATGCGTTCTCCCTGTGTGAAATATTCAATTTTTTCGTTTATTTTGTGAAGAAAATGTAAATGGGAAAAAAATATTGTTGAGTAAAAAGGTAAAGTAAAGTAAATGTGAAACGTGAGAAAAGAAAAAAAAGAGACGAGTTAACGGACGACGAGGACGACGACCACGACTTTGACGCTCTTGTTTAAAAAAGAAGAGATTTTTTTTTAAATCTTGATATTTTATTTATTTTTTTGGTCAGTAAATCTGCGAACAGATTTTTTTTTTCATGAAAGTTATTCGGAAAAAATTAAAGATTTGATAGTGTTGCTGTTTTTGATATATTTTGATGGTCTTTTTTTATGTATATGTTTAAATGTGAAAGAAATTAAAATTTAAAGGAGAGTGTGAAATAATAAGAAAAACTAGTTAGTAGTGGTTGCTACTAGTTAACTGAACGTACTTGAACTGATTGTTAATTTCGAATTTTTTAAAGAAGAAAAAGTGGATTTTCGGTGATGGGAAATCCATAGCGCCGGGATTTATAAAAAAAGTCAAGTCTTTTGAATCTTAATTGGTTGTGCATGCAATCAACGTATGCACTTCTGTGAAAAACGTTTTATTGGCTTCTTTTGTGTGCTAATTGGTTTGTGAAAAAATATATGAAAAAATCTTTTAAGTGTTCTTCAAACAAAAAAGTATATAACTTCATGTGACATAAAAACAAAATTTTTAGCGGGTTTTTTCATTTAAAAAACTGTTGACCCGGTTTGGGGATAAACCAGAGGATTACTGTACTGCACATTTTTGACAGAAGTTTTCAAGTGTCATCGTGAATTTTTTGTTGTTTTAATTGAAAAACATGTTTGAACTTTTATTAATTGTTTAATTTGGGATAAAACTAAAAAAACAAAATTGAAGTTTAATTAATTTAATTTGAAGACAAACTCACACACATCCTGTGTGGATATCCTGCATATGTCACCGGCATAGAAAGTTGAGTTGGAAGTCACTAAATAAATAAATTTAGATTTTAACAAAATAAAGTGTGTTTTTAGTTTGGCCATGTGCAAATGCAGATAAAAGCATGGCGTCCTCTTCATCAAATAGTAGGAAATACAGCAGACCACGACGCTGTTTTCCAAAGTTTAACATTGTTCTCAGTGTCCTTTGTGTTCTCATCGTGTTGATTGGACTAGTCCATGCCGAAGGTAAGAAAAAACCCCAAAGATCATCTTCATCTTCCCTTGCAATTATTTTACCGCAATTTTTTATATTATTACCGCTTAATACCAAGCTTATAAGCAAATTCCATTTATAAAATCCATATTTCTGCCAAAGAGACATGAACAAAAGGAAACATCCAAAGTGTTTATGTGCGTGTGAAAGGTTTAACCTAACTTTATTTTTTCATACTGGTCAATCCGCATTTTTTTTCTGACCATCCCATGCAATTCTTCATGTTAACTTGCTAATAATATCTTATCCTATTTTTCTCCTATGTCCTGTCTTTTTTTTCTTCTTTTCCCCCATCATCCATATGTATTTTTTTCTTCCATTCTCTTGGATTCCTGATGAATAAGAAAGCATGGAAGACTGGAAGAGGGACAGGAAAAATAAGACTAAAAAAGAGCAGCAGCAGCATCTTTACTATTTTTTTCCTAGTTTTCTCGTGGTGGTCAGTGGTCAAACTTTATACATATTACATAGAAAAAAAACGCTGGTATTTTCTACCTTTATCTCCAATTCCACAAGAAAAGAAGGGCTAAGTTAAGGTGAAACATTCTCTACCTAAAAAAGAGAGGAAAAAAGTCGACAAGGTTGGTTAGTTGGTATGTAATACGGAAATGTGCTTTTATTGACAATACTCTTCTTCTTCTTCTTGATCTTCTCATGTTGGTGCTTCCTCCTTAACTCTTCTGACATGATCTTCTTCTTCTTCATCTTGAACACAGAGAGAAAATTGTAGGTAGTAGTTCATCTTATGAAAAAAAGGGGTAAATATGTATCACTTTTGGAACCGGATGAAGAACATTTTCACACCAACCAACAACAGAAAATAAAAAAAGACTTGCGAGCTGGAAGGCAAGCCTACTTTTTATTTTAGGTTACCTTTCACTCCGTTTAGTATATATATTTTTTATTCTTTTTTATTCTTCTTCGTCTTCCACCCAATCAGTTTCTCATTCAGTTGGTTAAGGAATTCACCGGAATATATTTCTCGCTCTTGGTTTTATTCTGTTGTAAGTAAGGTAACTGCTCATGTATCATCGTGTCCGTTACACTTTTATTTTCTGGATTGGTTTTGGCTTGGAAATAAAGTAAACGTGTGTATATAAAATATAGAGAGAATTCTCCAGACTTTAATTTTTTTTCTTCTTCTTTTTGGTGAAAATAAGAGACCAGTGACTACCTACTACATATTAAAAAAATAGGTAGAGCAAAAGATCTTCTCTCTGTGTGTATTCTCTAGGAAGCGGTGGAGCAAAAATAAAAAAAGTAAAAGTGGCGGTGTTGTTATACGATCCTTTTTTTCCTGACTGGTTGGTTTGGAATAATTTTTTTATTCTCTGGTTTTCTCCCCGGATATTCTCCATTACAAATTTTTTTCTGGAGATGTCTAAAGGAAGTGCTGAACAGCATCTTCTTATATAATTTTTTTTCTATTGTAATCTAATGCTTTAGTCTCGAGTTCACACTTTTCTTGTCAGTTTTTGTGTGAAAATAAAGTAGGAGTTAAAGCTTAAAAGAAAGAAAGAAGAGGAATCGGTATTTTATTTTTTTCTTCTAAAACTGATCTATATTCCGCATCTATTTTCTGGGTGGAATTGGTATAAAACTAGTGGAATATTTTTTGGGAATAATCAAAAGGATATTTGTTGGAAAAGAGCAGAGAGGATAGATAACATAAAAGAGAAAATTAAGCACAAATTTTTTTACTATCATGTTGTAATGCGGCATAAAATGCTCATGGCTCTCATGATGTGTGATATATCTATCTATTTATCATTTAAAACAGTTTGGAATTATTGGAATCGCTCCATGAAATTTTAGGGAAAATAGTTTGCGCTATAAAATGTACATCCAGTTTATATACAGTTTCCAAAGAGAAAACAGTTTTGCTCTTTTCACTTTCTCTTCTCTTCCTTCTTATTATAATAGTCTTCTGGGTCACATGATGAATAAATATATACTAAAGTTTTTTTTACTTAAAGCTCAAATATGCTCTTCTCTTTCACTGATATCTTCCCTCCTACGACGAAAACCAACCACAAAGAAAGTTTTTTTTTCAAGTTGAAACCTATTTGTTACTTTACATTTTACATGCCATCAAGATATTCAAGCTTAATAATTCACACAATTGGAGTTCCAACTTCCAACTTTTCCCAACATAAAAAAATATATCCATTTATAAAAAAACTACCATGCAAAAAAAATATTTATAATGTTGACTGTATGCAAGTTTCACATAATAATAGTTATAATCTGATACATAATAACTCATCCAATGTCCAAACATTTGAAGCGAGGTTATACCCATACAAAACATATCATATTTTTTCCGGAAATTGTAAATGCAAGTGGACTTGAAAAGTTTAGCAAAAAAAATATTTCGCAAAAAATAATGTATAAAAACCCAGTGAACTATGTCATATTACAAGAACGACGACCAAGTTGAAAGAGACGATGCCACACACACATATGCACTGGTTTCTTTAGTTCTGTTTTTCTGCTCATGTTTGCTGTCAAGCAAAAATATTCTACTTCCATTTTCCACCACCGCCACAACCAGTTTCCCATTTTTTACAAGTTTTTTTCCATATATTCGCCAAGTGAAATGAATATGTGTAAAAAAGGGTTAAAAGAGTAAAAGTAGAAGAAGAAGAGAGAGAAATGAAATATTAATCGTCAAACTGGAAAAGCGAGAAAAAGAATATTGTTCACACTGTGAGGGCTCAAGGCACATGTAATATGAATACAATCATGCTGTTTTTTGGAAAGAGTTACTACCAAACTGGTATCCAACCACTGCAAACTTACAAGGAAAGAGCTGTGCTCTGTGTTCTCCTCCTCACATCATATATATTTTTTAACTTCCGTTTTTTTCATGCAAGAAGTGTAAGAATTTATAAGTATACTATTTTTTGGTTGAATGAAGTGAAAAAGAGAGAGAACGGGTTAAATAAAGTATTAAAAAGTGTTTTTTTCGCGAAACACTGGCGAGTTTTATAATAAGAGATACATTCATAAATATAAAGTCATAGAGTGAAAAAAGAAAGAAAATCTGTATTCAAAGTTGTTTGCTATATTATTGTAGGAGTTGATGGAAGAGTCCTGTAGAAACTCTTATTGTCCAACTGTGAGAGCCCCATGAAATATCCTTAACAGCGGTAGGGCCTCCATTTGACCTCTTCGACTTATTTTATTTTTTGCTTGGTTCTTTGACTTGCCGTTATTTTTGGCATCCCGCTTTCATCATCATAAAGTAACGAAACCGGCTGGTCATGAAAAAAATGCTTCCTAAAAAAAGAGAGTGAAGAATGGAAAGAAAAAAAGTACAATACTTTGAAATAAACTTTGCTTTACTTTTTTATTCATGTAATTTCTATCACATATTATTTCATATTTTTCCAACGGAAAAAAGTCGTTACAAACTCTAAAAAAGATATTGTTCAATCCTCTTTAAAAAAAAATTATGCATTATGCACTATTTTTTATAGAAAATTTTTAATACACTATTGACTATATTATTATTATCCTAAAAAACTTCAAAAAAAGAGCGAGAAAAAATATATTGTCGGCGTTTTCTCTACTCCAGTTTAGTTTTCACGGTTCGGTTTCATACTTGAATAGCTGTAGTGATAACGGAATTGAAAATAGCTGTTGTGCTTGGGCTACTACACAAAGTAGAAAATAAAGGGTTAAAACTTATATTCCTCCAGTCAAAACCTAAGAGGTGGTGGTGGAGGAGGTACACGCGGAGGACGACGACGACGTTTCAAGAATGCATACGTACCAAATTATTATAATGGGCTTAAGACATGAAACTTGTGGCACCAAAACATATATAAGTATAAAGAGAAACTACTTATGTAACAAAATATATAACAATGGCTGTTAAGCTATTCCATAGTTTTTCCCAGCTCTTTTTTCTCTCCATTGAACATTATTACTCTGGTGTGGAGTCCAGAGAGCAGAAGAGAAGAACATCTAACCCTTTTTTCCATCTCTCTGCATTATTATTGCCGTTACAACTACACATTCTCCTACTTATCACTCTGCTACTTAAGTAGCGAAAAAGCTTTTGCATGACCAAAATAATATTCTATCTTTGTCGTCTCTCTGGTCACCTACCACCGACCACCACCACCAAAAAAAGCAGGACCAATGACCAACGACTCCCAAACTACTCTAACGGTCACACCATTAACGGAGAAAAAGTAAAAGAAGTAATCTTTATGGACATTTACACATATTATTATGAATATCAGAATGGACACTGGAGTAAAAAGGAGGGGTTGAGGTGGAAAATAAAATATGCTGGAGACGGAGTGAAGATCTATGGAGAGTAACCGCCTTTTGTAGTAAAAATGTAACGGGTTTTTTGTATACAAGTTTGTTATGCAATGGCTAGTATTTTTCTCTTTTTCTCATGGAAATGGAAGCAACTCTCTTTTTTTTCGGGGAATGTCAAAGTCAGCATTTAGAATACAAGGTTGTGTGCAAGGTGGCAATAATACTATCAGAAATGGTCATCTGAAATCTGGATGGTTGTGTTGGTGGCACGTTTTCTCTCTTCTGTGTCGTTTTCATTGTTGTTTTTCAATGGAGTTTTTTTAAAAGAGAAAAAAACAAACTTTTTCATTATATTTTTCTTCCGAGTTTTTCTAAAGTTTTTTTTGAAAGAAATGTCATTTTTGTGGGTAAAAATGCATGAAAAAAAGATGCATGATTACATGGAAAATGTAATATCTATAGTTCCGGAGTCCGGGGTGTGTTTATCTTCATGCTTAGATGACTATTTTTTCTTTTTATTTTCAAAGTGCAGCAAATATTTGTATTCTGGTTTGTTATAATGATGAAAAAAATATAGAACTTTGACATCCATATGAAATATTATATCGATCAGGACTTCGGAGAGCCCGTGAATGAATGACCAATGGCCATCAACTTGATAATAAAGTAAAATAAGGCGTTCGACCAAGGCTATAAACCACATTAAGATTATCCATTAGTATTGCTTTTGGTGCATACAAAAAACCAAGAAAAAAGTATATATTTTTTGCTGTCGTCGTCGTTCGGTTCTTTTACACAAAAAAATAAAAGTAATGCACACACACACATTATTATTATTACTCTCGTGATTATTATTAGTATTGTTATTACTATTGCAAGAGAGACATATTCTATGTTATTATTATTTTTCTTTTGAAACTTTGTTGCACCAGCCAACAAATTATTTATTTGGTATTACACAACACCTTCTTTTTCTTCTACTTCTTTATTTTCCATCTTGTTGAACTAATTGTTGTGGGAGTAAACGTGATTTCGTGTCAGGACAGGGTACAAAGAGATTT
>JAQFYG010000823.1:0-23742 GCA_034694325.1 Entomobrya corticalis
CCTCCACCTTTTCCTCCTTCTCCACTATAACTGCCGCTATTATTACACAAAACTTGATGGAACCAGATAAAGATGTATTCATTTAAAGTCATTATCATGTAAAAAGAATTGATTTTATAATAATATGTGGGTCGAAAGCTTGTCACGCAGACTATTGATTACTAAAATTCAATGTTTCTTGTTCTTTTTGTAAAGCGATTAAATATAATCTTCATTGCACAATATTTTATCGGTCGTTTCGTCCATAATATTTTTAAAATGGTTTTTGTACCCTTGAAAACCCACAACTACAATTAAAAATATAACCGGTCAAGGGTCTTTTCTAATTCTGTTAACGTCACAAAGTCTAATATCATTTTTTGGGGTGAGTATTACAGCTTCCATGATTTAAAAAAACTCGACCGTTACTTATATTGACGGACATTTATTCTGACGGTTACTACTCTCCTTCTCCACTGTGTGTTCGCTTCGCATTATTAAAATGCACATGTCGTGCTCTTTACTTTTCTCATAAGCACATATTGAATCAGACAGAATAACTCAGTATTAATTTATTCTAAAAAAAACCAGCACAACCTTCACCGCCACTTTATTCACTTAAAAATCCTACATAATATCAACATCTACTCTACTCCAACTTCCAACCTTTCCTTTTCAAATTTCACCAAAATTTTTCCAAAAAAGATTTTTTTTTTCAAGCTAATAAACAGGAAATCTCTACTACATCTGAATACTAGCACTGCTGCAACTTGTGTGTGTAAAGAATTTTCTTGCCGTGATCATCATCATCATCATCATCATCGTCCTCATCTTCCACATTTTCCTCATCTTCTTCTTCTTTTTTAAAGCCGCACTTCCACTTTCCACCACTCTATAATATATAGCACCACAGCCAGAAGAAGAAAAAAAATTATCTTTAAAACCGTGCCGTTTTGTCGTCGTCTTGCAATACTCTATTCATTTCATCGTCATCTTCTTCTCTATTTTTTTCCTCGTGGTTGCTTCTTGCTTCCCGTTGGCATCCACAATCTTGAATCTTTTCAATCTTTTTTACAATCGCAAATATAGCAACCAGCAAAACAAGAAGAAGGAAAAAAAATCATTTAAAAAAAAGTCTGCAAGTTTTCCTATGTATTCCGAAAATATTTCCAACAGGAACAAGATAAGGAGGCAAAAAAATGTATAATGATAAGAGTAGCTTAGCTTCTCTCGAAGAAGATGATGATGATGACGATGTTGAGATAAGTATTTTACATGAATAGATGGAGAGAGAGAGCAACAGGGTGCCACTATCATCTAAAATATTATGTGTAGTTACTTGTGTTTTTCAGTGTTTTTTTGAAAATCTGCACTACACCCGGCCTCTCCTTCCACTTTCTTCTTTTGCAATATTCCCACTGTCTTCATCAGGATCATTTACTACTGTTTTCTTGAAGTTGTACGGTTAACGGTGGTGATATTATCATCAAGAGAGAGAGAGAGGAAGATGATGATGAGGTGATAGTGAATAGTGACGATGATGATGAGAAGAAATGAATAAGAAAAACCAGAAGAGATTCGGTTTTTGGGAAAGGAGGAGGATTCTTTTCTTGCATTTTGGTTTGCTGCATTGAAGAGAAAAGAGGATATGGTGGGTAATGAGCCTTTTATCGGGTAAAAAATATGTTTATACCGTAATTTCTTTAATAGAGGCAGCACTTATTATATAAGGTGTGGTTATGTCGAATCATTCTATAACAAACAGGTTGAGAATATTAGGTAATTCGGTAATTGGACTTAAATCAAATCAAACTTCAAATTTTAGTGTCAATATCGGAATATAGTATCCCTTGTTCTTAATCCAAGATTTACGGTATAGACATATTATACTATATATTTTAATGGAGATAGACAGAAAAATGTGTTTCTTTCATTCAAAACATTATGCATGTACCGACTAAATGATATTTCGTAGATATTCAAAAAAAATAATGACACCAATAGATATAAATGCTGCTTCTAATATTATGTGGGTTCCCTTGTCTCTGTGTTTCCGAAGAAAAGTATATTTATATAGGTACATTCACACACTTTAACATTAAATCTGTATTTATATCTGTTCTACACACTATTATTATTATTAGTGTCTAGTTTTAAAAGCCTTCATCCTCATCTTCATCTGCCTAAGATTCTCACTTTGTTTTTTATTTTGTATCTCTCATCAAAAGAAAGTGGTTTCTGTGATTTTTCAATCTCACTGTTTTCGCATTCTGGCTCTCTTCTCGTAACCGTATTCTCTGGTCGCCGTTGTTAAATAAGTGTGATCATTAAACTTTTGATACGGTTGTTGTGGCCGTGCAATGTAATGAATATAGATAATCAAAACTCTCGAAAGGTATCTAAGTAAAACAATTAGGTAAATCAAAGCTAAATAGCAATATGTTTCACAATGCCCCAATACCTTTATACTGTTATATAGGTAGTTACATTCATCATTTGTCACAAACAGACAAACAAACTTACAAGCAAACTCTCTACATAATTTTCTTTACAAATTTTCATCAAATTGAAAAGATTACAAAGAAAATCTAGAGGGAAGCACCAGTACAGTACAAATAGTTTATAAAAATCTCGGTTTTTTAAAGTAAACCAGAGAAACCCCCATTTCCATACACACCAATCATCATCAACATCAAAGATAATAGAATAATAGGCTAATCTGATAATCTAATATATTTACTTTTTTGCACACACAGTAATGTTGCAAACACCGAAAAAGACACAATGGAATCATGCTATCTGATCCGTGTAGAAAAAGTACAAATTTCTTTGCATCATCACCACCTATCTATCCTTTTCATCTCTCTCTCTCCGTCTCCACCACCAACTAATCCAAATATATTCTTAATCTCTCTCTGTCCTACTCTCGTCCAATTCTCTGCCATGCAATCCTTATTTTTTTCTCCAAATATAAACCAAAACGGTTTAAATGACAACAACAAAAACTGATAAGCATCAAGTATCCTCCAAAATAACTGTCCACATCTAATACATCTTTGGTACAGTTTCTTTCTCTCCGAATCTGAGTCAGACCAACACATTCAGTTTTTTCTTCTCATTTTTGTAAAGAAAACAAGCTTTATTTTCTCTTTGTTGCATAATCATCGTATCATATCAAACTGTGTTACATTACTTGTGTGTGTCTTATTACACGTTTCAAATTCAAAAAGACACCGAATCACTTTTCATCGTCTCCTTCTACACTACACCTATTTAAATCCCATATTGCACACACAAGCATATCATGTTATGCTAAATAATCTGGCAAAGGAATCTCCAACCAACAAAACGACTTGTCTTCTAATTTTTTTCCCCTATCCACATTTGTACGTCTTGTATTTCGTACAACGACTTTTTCAAATTCTCCGTCTCCGTCCACATCTTCCCATGCAAAAAAGCATAATATGCAGCAAGACTTTTAAACATGCTTAATGAAATCACTGGCAATTTTCCCTGCTTATCCATTTTCACCCGAGAGAGATGCACACCAAACACCACCGCACCATCACACCATATCACTGTCGGTCGACAAGAGATCATATCATCTTCATCTTCTCATCTCTCACAATCTCAGCATGTAAGCGCACCACTACAAAGTGCCAGTATAATGTGTGTACTTTACTTTTACTTTAAAGTTTTTTAAAAAACCACACACCATGATTACCATCATGATAATGATAAGAGGAAGGAGTTTCTTTGGAGTAGATTTTTTATTGTGTGAGTGGCAGTAGCACACACGCTCACGACATAGTTTACTTGAAACTTGAACAAAGTTGTTGTTTTTTTTTGAATATGTACTTGTTATAATAATTTTTTAGATGTAGTTTTTACCAAGAAAAAAAGAAGGAAGAAGCACATGCACATGTTTTGCTTGGAATCATCATTATCTAAACTAAAGGCTCACCGTCACCGTCACCGTCGTGTATTTTTTGGAGTCAACATGATGATAACACTTTAGAAGTGTATGTGTGGCAGTTTATTTTCCTCTTCTCGCAGTGTTTTCTTATTCAGTTTCAGGAGTAAACTGACTGACTAGTGACTAGAGAGAGAGAGAGAGGATTTTTTCCCGTGTGTTTTTTTAAATATAATTATTTATTATTTATTTCTCAATTCAAAAAACATATTCATTCCGTCTATGAAGGAGAAAGACGAGAGTGCTGTTGTTGTAGTAATTATTATGGTGAGATGAAGTTAATAGTAAATTATTTACCGTTATTGTTATTTAGTTTGGTGCATGTAGTGCGGACAAAGAGACGATAATTATAACGGTCTAGTTTGATGAGCAGTCAGGATGGAAGGTGGTGGTGGTGGCGGCGGCGATGTACATTATTCCTTCATATCAATAGATACTTTATCAATCAAAGTTGATAATAATGACAAGCAGCAAGATCGTATCAGAAATAATATACGAGTAACAAGTAGTAATAGTAGTTGTCCGTTAAAAAATAATTACCGAATTGAAAAAGAAGAACATTCTAATAATTGGACAATATTAAACATTTTCCGGTGCTATTCATAACGAATTTAAATAAATTCATATTAATCTTGTCCTTGTGGTGGGTAGATCTCATAATTAATAATAATCAACTCTAATTAATTGTTTTCAAAGAAAGTTTTGCAAGTGTCTTTAACTGAGAAAAAATGTTCAAGTGAAAATTTTAAAAGAAAAGTGATTATAAAAAAATATCTCATCAATCAATCAACCTGTTCCACTCTCACTATTTATTACTTTGCTTGTGAAAGTAAACAAATAAAATAAAGTGCAAGTTGCAGCAGCAGTATAAAAGGTAATTGACCTATATACATATTTATTGATTTATTATATCCATAAATCTCACAGCCAGCCTGCCAATCAACGGAAATAATATTAAATTTGTTTATTTTCATTTGCCACAAGCTATTTATTATTATTTTAAATGGTTATTTGTTTATTTGAAGATAAAGTGATTTGCACGTTAAATCATAAGGCCCTTTTTCAACAAAATATACGTTCTCCTTCTTTGTGATACGGTAAAGGGGAAAGATTATTTATTTATTTTATTTTGGTGGCGTCTAAGCACCTCATAGTCTTTAGTCTGCAACGCCATATTAGCGATCCATTTATTTTCATCCTGTTAAAATGCTCATAGGCTTTCTTCACACTTTCCTAAAATGTTCTATGTAGTTGGCTCTCTGACTTACTGGCTTTTTGTGAATAAAAAAGAGCACGCATAAAAAATAAACAAAGTCATTTAATAAGTTGTAAAAATACACACATGCATCTACTTAAGTACAGTATGAATTTAAAAGCAGCAAATTTTAAACTGCGTGTATTTATGTGTGTGTGGCAATCGGCCCACTACTCTACAACTATTTATTACCGTTTCCCTATTTTGCATACCAGTCTAGTTCCGATTGCGATAATGAACAAAAAGGTTTTTGCACCTTTCCTCAAGAAAAGTGCTAAAATCCTCATTTGATTTCACTTACTTGATTCGAATTTCAAACCGTGTTTTTTAAACAGCTACATAGTCTCTTTTTTTATATCTTACCGTAACTTTGCGAAATTTAACACATGACATTAAATTCGTTCCGATATGCCTCAAATTTAAGAAGCATTATCAAAATACATATGTATTCGAACTCAATACTCATCCTACCTGTATTTCTGGAGAAAAAACCGCTAAATTAAATTAAAATTAAATATGGCTCAAGCCTCAATTTTTACGGCTTAACGGTATGTTCATATTAGTATAAATCTACGTTAAAATATTTAACACAAATTCCTTTTCATTTACTTTTTTCAACTTAAGATCTTCCTCTACCTACAAATTTTTTTTTAGTTCAAGCTCAGTTCATTCAACAAGAGTCATTTATTTTGACAAAATGTTAAAAAATAATGTCAAGCCAAAATGGAGACAACAAAGATGAAAGAAAGCAATAGATAGATA
This sequence comes from Entomobrya corticalis, assembly GCA_034694325.1. Classification (NCBI taxonomy): domain Eukaryota; kingdom Metazoa; phylum Arthropoda; class Collembola; order Entomobryomorpha; family Entomobryidae; genus Entomobrya; species Entomobrya corticalis. The sequence goes on from JAQFYG010000823.1 coordinate 5,970, forward strand.
CTTTGCTTGTTTTAAAAACCCTGAATAACGAGAGCTTATGGAAAAGAGGAATGCACCTGCTCCATTACTAAATTTTCCCTGTTTACATCTCCGAAAAAAAATATCATCATTTTGTACAAGTCGCCCATCATATATTTTCATGAAAAGCAATGAATGACATCGTTTCATCTCAACAAATTTTTTAAAGAAAAAAATAGCACACACACACGCACATACATATATATATTTTTGTCGGTTGATTTAAAAAAAATTCATATATTACTTTAAAGTTAAATAAAACATCACAGGAAACTGCACGTCTGCCGTCGCCTAGCAACTTGCTTGATGTCTTTTTCATATTATATCTTATCTTATCACTTGTATCAAAACCATCTTATCCTTGTATTCCTTATGCTTATCCTCATCACCTATTTTTGTCTTTACTTTACTTTGTTCCAACTTCCAATTTCCAACTCCAACTATTTTATATATTTTTTCGCAAAGTTTAAAGGCCGCACTAATTTCATTATTATTTGCACTCAACCTTAGCTTTATTACGGCCCCGTGGAAAAAACGGAAATGGAGTGATGATGATGGCATTGTCATCCTTCTTCTTTCTCTTTTCTTCTTCTTCACACATTTAAAAACATCATCTTGATGATGATCATCATGATCATTAAATGACGAGACATGGTTGTGTGCCAGCCAGCTATATAAAAGCTACATCTTATAACCAAAAACATTCAAAGAAAAATATTTTTTTTTTATTCTTCCGACATCCCAATCTCATCTCATCATATCCTTCTTCGTCTCTCCTTCTAGTTGATTATCTTCTGCAGAGAAAATAATATTTATCGTCCGTCAGACGACGACGACACCATTTTTTATTACACACAATCACAATACACATACCTATTTATATAATCTACTAGTAAACAAGCCTTATAGACAAAGACAATTTTTATATATCAAATTCATTATCATTTTTTTCACTTTACAATTTCAATAAGAAAAACGATATAAAGTTTAAAAAGGGTTACATTATTCTCTTGAGATCATCTTTAGAAATTTTTTTCAAAAAGCAAAGTGGATTTGCATGTGAGATAATTTTTTTTTGTTTCAAATTGTGTGAATGTGTTTGTTTTAGAGTGTAAGATGGATTGTCAGTGTGAGTGACACTATGTCACAATGGTTTTGCCACCACCACCTACCAACCCTTTCTTTCAAGCTTCATTTACACGAGGGAAAATTGCTAGATTTTTGAAACATTTTTTTTAAAAGACGACTTACTTTTTTGTGTAATAATAGCAGCGTGAACAATGTAGGACGAGCTATAATAAAAATGAGCTTAATAGCTTGATATAAGTATATTTCTAAAAGAAGAAAGAAATGTTTACTGATGAGATGATAGGATGTTGATGATACTATCAGATTTGTTTGGAAGAGACTAGAACATGATGCTATTTTGTATCTTATCAGATCATCAAAGATAAGGTTCAAAAGGAAAAAGATAGAAGAGTTGTTTGTTATTTTAGTTATTTTAATAGAGGGAGAAAAAAGGAAAATTTATGACTGAGACGCTATTAAAATAAATAAAGGGGATCAGATCATCAGAGAGGAGACTGTGTCTCGCGGTTTAATAAATAATTATAGAAGATAGTAAAACTAAATGTGTTGTATTAAATATAAACTGTTAAACTGTTGCTTGTAAAATATAAAGGTAGAGAAATATATATAAGCACTCATTGTAAATTTTTATGGGGCAATATGAGATTCAAGGAGAAACTAATGAATGGTATGTAATAATTATGGCTTCCTTTTTTTTGGGATTTTCTAGGATAATTAGTGGAATTGGTAATTAAAACAATGGGTCAACCATATTGTGGAAGAAGGATGACCTCCAGTTGGTGGTCATTTCATATGGAACTAGTATTTCTTTTGGTGATCACCTCTTTGATCGTTTTGGTGCATCCGAGCCAACTGCGATATAACAAGGAGCTATCCAAACATGTAACGAATTTGCTAGACGGACTTCTCAAAGAGGATAGATATGATAAGAGGATACGACCCAATTTTGGGGGTAACATGAGATGAGACTAAAAATCTCAAGTTTAAGAATCACAATATATTTTACAAAATCTGTTCAAAATTGATAACCTTCTTTTTTCAGGTCCTCCAGTGAAAATTGAGGTGAACATGTACATCAAAAGTTTAGGACCAGTTTCCGAAACAGATGAGGTAAGTCGCAGAAACGTACTCAATGAACATATCCCCATTTGACAGCTCATCTTTCTAATCATTTCCCACAACCATGACAAAAATATTTATGGGAAAGGGTTACAGCCTGACAGCCTGCCATAAAATAAATTCCTGATAAATATACAACCCGCATACATACCCACATTTCTATATAAAATCATTAAAAATCGTCAAAACAAGAAGATGATCTGTGATGTAGGAAGTAGGTAGTGTTTTTATGGCTTCTTGCGTCTCCATCCAACCTTCCTTCAAAAAAAGCTTCAACCCTCCATCCTTTTTTCGTGCTCCATCAATCACGCCTGTTTTCCTTTTCATTTCATGCATTCCTTCACGCCTCATCATCAACATCACGGCAGCGAGCAAACAGGAAACCAGAATTTTCTTTTAGAGCTTTCTCCTCTAAACCATATATATATTTTCCATCTAATGACGATGTGATCAAATGATCATGTTTACATGACAATCCCAAAAATACTTATTTGTTTTTTTTTTCTTGTTGTTTTTTAATCAACCTTATTTACTTCTATTTCTATTTACTTTCTATTTGTTGTTGTAGGTGTACTCAATGGACTGTTACTTTCGACAAATGTGGGTTGACAACCGGCTCAAATTTAACGCAAGTGCGACAGGTTTGTCCGAATTCTCCATGAATTGGTTGTTCCTGGACAAAGTTTGGAAACCTGACACTTATTTTGTCAACGGGAAAAAGTCTTATTTGCATAGTATCACGGTGCCGAATAAATTTCTGAGATTGAGACAAGATGGTCTTCTCACATATTCCATGAGGTAAAGGTAACCTCCATAATATCCTCCCTCCCTCCACCCTCCACAGATTCGATAAATTTTTTTTCTTTGTTAAACAGGTTGACAATCAAAGCCAGCTGCCCTATGCATCTCCGCAAGTTTCCTTTAGATTCTCAAGCATGTCCTCTTGAAATTGGGAGCTGTACGAAATACAAAAACTTTAAACATTTAAAAAACATTTAAAAGCTTTTTGTGATCTTTGTTATTTTTTTGAAAGTCTGTAAATCATATAGACATTTTTATTTTGAGAGAATTGGATTGAGATTAATGGAGATCTGTGTTTTTATGTTGGATATTTTCCCCTCTTGCTATCTGTGTCACAAATAAAATGACGTTACGCACATGCCACACAGACGGTTACAGTAATAACGATGTGTTGTACGCATGGGCGAAATCAGGGAAGGATCCGGTGGGAAAAGAAGAAGGTGTCAACTTGGCGCAATATGACTTGACTGAAATTAAAACAAAGGAGGAAATACGGCTCTCCAGTAGACGAGGTACAAAAAAAAATATGCTTTTTATTTTCAAATTACATAATTAGTTTATTAGGTTTATTTATAGGTACAAACGAGATTCTTCTGGGTTTGTTCATCATCATAATTGTGTGTTTGGCCAATAATTAGTCTAAATTTTTTTATTTCTTTTTGTCATGATGATGGTTGAAGATTTTTTTTCTTGGCTCCATCTTCACACACAATAGACACTGAAATTTCTAAGGCAATTAGCATCGTCGTTTATTTTAGAAGATCTAAAAAAAGAGAGAGAGACGGGATGTCTATCATGCTAGTAGTCAGTTTATTTTTTTATATAAATGCTCAACTGGCATGAAAATGTTGTTTTCCGTTTCCTGTTATTACACATGAGTAAAATGAGGACTATATAGATTTCCAAGATAAGCAAAGCAAGATATAGAAAAGATAGGTGTGTACCAGATGAAAAAATAATGGAGGAGGATATTTGGAGGTGGTGAACAAGCCAACGACAAAATAATTTTATTTTTTTGGAGGGTGGAGGAAGGATGAAAATTGTTAGAATGACAGGAAGGATGAGAAGGGATGAAAAGCAGAGAAAATTGTGAATGGATTCCAATGAAAATAAGGAACATGTGCAGAGAAAAAAAATTAATAATAGATTATAAAGACTATAGAAAAAACGAGTAAAGTAGGTGGTAAATGAGTCATCTTTTATTAAGAATGCTTCTCACAGTCTGTCTGTCCGTCATGTATTTTTTATAGTCGGGCACAAATATATTTTATGGTTTAAGCTTTCTCTAAAATTTATGAGCCAGTAATTGGGGAATGGAATGTTCGAAAATAAAAAAATACAACACTTTGTTTTGTTCGAAAAAAAATGTGCAATATGTGGTGTGGTAAATGAACAAAAATATACTTTTTGGACGACGTCGACCGACACATAAAACATTCTGACTTGGCTCTCATTTTGATTTACTTTCTTCCTGTTTTATATTTTTTTGTATAGATAACTTTTCCGTTGTCGCCGTTAGTTTCCATTTGAAACGACACACGGGCTATTTCATGCTTCAAGTCTATGTGCCATGTACACTTATCGTGAGTTGTTCCTGGGTCAGCTTCTGGATCGATCCGCAAGCTGTACCGGCAAGAGTATCACTTGGTAAACAAGATAACCATTTGTTATAATGCTTATCAGTAGACACTTCTTTGATAAGCAAAAAAAGATTTATTTGTTTGTTTTCGCAGGTGTGACAACGGTCCTCTCCATGACAACCCTTGGCTTTGGTGGCCGATCTCAAATGCCACGAACTTCATATGCCACCGCACTTGACTGGTTCGTTATCATTTGCTTTTCCTTTGTGTTCGCCTCAATGGTCGAGTATGCCGCCATCAACTTTTTAGATAAGATGACCAAAGACGTGGCGGCGAAAGCGACAAAGAAAAAACCGCCGCCAGAATTGGCGGAGGGTGAGGCGGAGCAACCGAGGGAGTTTATTTTAACGAGAATGGTTCGAGATGTTGGGTGGTGGTTTTATAGACAGTTTAAAGATCCTTGGTCGTTGCCAAAGAAACCGGGAAGTAAGTTTTCGCAGGTGGATATTTATTCAAGGAAAATATTCCCTTTGTCGTTTGCGATTATTAATACGATTTATTGGACATCGTTTATGTACTATTTTGATGATGAGCCGCCGGAAAGAGAGGACTTCCCGATGCATACCAACCAATAAAATTAAATAGATTTTTAAATAAAAAAAACTTAGAGAAAAGTAGGTTTACTTACTACATTCAATATATTATTCAATTTGTTTTACTTACCGTTATTTATAGTAATTTTTAGTTAATGAAAATATATAGAGGTTAAAAAAGTGTATTTGATAAAAATAAATTAAAATGATTTACAAATTGCTAATTAGTTTAGTTAAAATGTAATTTTCATTTACTCTTCTTTTCTCTGTCTATTCTAAACTTGTTGTCAAAATAAAAATGAAATTTGAAATCAAATCAAAGAAAATGAAGAAGACACTTTTTTTTAATTTGGACCTAAAAATCCTTTTATTTTTCACCCTTTTTCACTCATGATTATAAGTATAATTTACAACAAAAATGCAAACAATTAATTAAGTATTTATTATTATTAAATTATAGTAATAATACGATACACACACCAGACCAATTATATATTTTTGTGATGATGATGATGATAATAGTTGTAACAGGACTTAAAATATTGTACTTAAAATGTGTAATAATAGTGGTAAGTAAGAATGTAGAAACATGAAACAATTAACTCAAAACTACTAAACAATAGTTTTAACAACTAGCGACAAACAAAACAATAGCTAAAGTTATAACAATTAAATTAGCGAAAAACTCGAATTTATGAGAATCATTGGTAGCAATTTGACAATGAGCTTATGCTCTAGCAGTTATTAATGGAGTTTATTTTTATTTGGTTTTCATGATTTTTTGTATATAAGGCTTGGTAAAAATTGCATAAACTTAGAAAATATAAATACGTAGTTATAAATTAATTGATCATAATAATTAGAGCATTCATACTAGAAACGTGTACGACGCACAGGCAAACATTTAAAAGTTGTCGAATCAAAATTAAAAGATGGAAACATTAACATATTTTTAATGGGTGGGCGTTATTTTTTGTGGGGAAAAGCTGCTCTGTTAAACTATTTGTAGTTATATTTAATTGCAGAGGTTTGTCGTTTGTTATTTAAGAAGATGACCGTTTGGTTAATGCCACCCACCACCTCCCCTATTATTGGAATCCCACGAATCAAAGTGTCGAAAGTATTTTCTGTAGTCACTGGAGTTTTTGTTGAATCCGCCCTCTTCGGTGAAATTCGGATTGTTGGTGTAATTTGGATGCTGTTGATAATTTTGATGGTGATTGTTGTTGGTATAATTGTTGCTGTAGTAATCTCGATGATGATTACTGTGATGATTGTTGTAATTATTGTGATTATTATTGTTGTTTATGTTACCAACAACCAATGTCGGAGCTGGTCGAGGAACGACGTATGAGGATGTGGGCGTTGACGCTGTTGTTGTGGTGGTTGTTGTAGATGAAGATGGCGACGTGATAGTTAGGGAAGGTGCTGGACGCTGGTAAAAAGGTCGGTCTTCACCATCACCTCCACGTCGTCGAGAAGAGGAGGATGGAGCTGGGGCTCGAGATTTAGTTTGAGGAAGCTCTGAGGGCACTATAAATTCTTCGTCGTAGATCTGTTTGTCTTGAGGAGTACTTCCTCCTCCTCCAATACCTGGTGCAGCTGCTGGAGCAATGAACGGCAAGTCAAAATTTCTGGAGGAAGAGGAAATGGCGACGGCGTAACTGGAAGCGCGGGATGTTGTACCTTGTTGACCGGAAGTTACAGAGCTGGTGCTGTGGACAAGGCGATTGTTGTTTCTGCCGTTGCTGATGGCTTGACTGAAGGCACCTGCACTTTGGGGATGGTCGTGGCTGGAAAAGGAGACGCTGGAGATTTGGGAGGTGGCAGAGTTCTCGGCAGAGCCTTGGGTTACGGTGTTGATTGTGTTGACGTTTCCGGGACCGCTGTCTGCGGCGACGTCAACTGTCATTTCGGAACATCCTCGGGGAACGACTCGCTGAAAATTTATATTTATAATTATTAGGTTTTATATGTAAATTGTTATAATAGTTACATTAAGGTTTGGGATCGTACACTGAGGAAAACAATGCGTCGTCCCTTTTTGCCCACGTGACACACTACGTTTCGTAGACTGGCATGAACTGGCGTTGTGAGGGTGGTACTGATCCCGCCGGCTGGAGTCGCTTGGCTGACGCTTGGACCACCAACGTTGGTGTCTGTGTTTACTGGTTTTCTTCCGTTGCTTGGAGCCGCTGTATAAATTAAATTGCAAATGTATTAATTCATTATTTTTTCCATGAAAACTGGTTAAAGTTTGAACATGGCTTGTTTGATTCTTACGTGGAAGCACATTCACAGTAAACGAGCATTTCGCCTTGTTATCCGAGCTGTCCTTGGCCTCATAATTAACAAATGTTTCACCCAACGGCAAAACCACTCCAGGCTCATGACTCTTTTTAACGGTCACAATTCTCACGTTATCTGTGAACTGGGGCTCGATCCATGTAACACTCCTGGAACTCTGTCCCTGTGAAAGTCTCGTGGCGAATGACTCTGGACACTCTCGAACACGAGGGGCCTCATTGTCAGTGATCTCCAAAAAGAAGCTACATTCTGCTGTGTTGTTCGAAGGCGCTGAGGTTCTTGCACGGAACGTGATTCTTGTTCTTCCAGGTCCTATTTCCGTTTCAAGGCCTTTAGCCCATGATGGTTCGGAAGTGACTTGACGCCACCAGTCGACATTTGTTTGGGGCTGTGGAATAATCACGTAGGCTTGACTTTGATTAGGGCCAAGGTCCACCTTCATGTCATCGGGGCACTTGATCCATGGTTGCTTGAAGCCTAGTTGTGTATTTAAACATAATTAAATGCGAGCTTGAATTAAGTAATTAATTAAAAATTAATTGTTCTTACGATATGTGAGGTGGATGTAACTATTTCTTGAGGTGGTCGTTGTAGGAACTGTTGAGGTGACTGTTGCCAAAGTAGTTGATGAAGGATAAAACGGACTTGACGAAGAAGACGGTGTGTAATAGTAATTATTATAACCGTAATAAGGTCTTCGATTATTAGTAGAAGGAGCAACACCTCCACCAGTAGCACCTGGCCAACTGGCAGGTGGAGGTGGTGTGATCAACAAAGGCGGTGCAGTTCTAACAGTTGTTGTGGGTGTTGTTGGTGCTGGAGTTGTCGTAGTAGTTGTAGTGGTCGTTGGAGTAGTTGTTGTCGGCTGTGGAGTAGTTTGAGTCGTGGTTGTACTGGGTCTTGGCGTTGTATTTGCTGGTGGAGGTGGCTGATAATTATAAGATGGACGGAATGTCGCCGAAGGAAAACGGCTTCCTCCAGTTGCCGGAGGTATAAAACTTGGACGGAATCCTCCAGTTCCAATTGCAGATCCTGGAGAAAGCCCTGCACCAATTTCATTGTTGTTGTTATTGAGATTATTATTCGGAGCCAGACGGGGTATTTCATTGGAGGGGGTAACGGTTTCTGTTATGTTGAGTATAGCTTCCCCTGTCGCAGTTCTTGGAATAGGTGTACAGTAACCGTCCCTAGGACCTATCCAGGTGCCTATTGTAGAATTACACTGAAGCGTGTATTGACCCTTGAGCTCAAACCCAGGACGACATCTCAACTCACACATGGAACCCGGCGCATATGTGGTCTGCCTAAGTTTTCTGCGCAGATTCCTTCGATGCCGGAACCTGTTGGGGTGACGACCTGTTCCACCAAATTGAAGGGTGCGATTTTTCCTGGCTGCCCAGTCTTGAAGGAGTCGACGTTCCAGTTGACTGTGTCGATGATGTATACCAACAGGACTGCGGGAACAATAAAGATAAGCGATTCCTGCTCCACGAGGTACTGGTGGTGTTGGACAACTACGAATTTTACCGCCTTCATCTATTTGTGTAGGTCTTCTGGGCGCTGATGCTGGTGGAGTTGGAGGAGGAGTTGCAGCGGTAGTTGGAGGTGGTGTAGTTGTGGTAGTTGTTGTCGTGGTAGTTGTAGTAGTTGTTGTTGTTGGTTTTAAAATGCAAGTTTTTAGGTCAGAGTCCAACCGGAAGTCGTCGGCACAAGAACAATAGAAACTGCCGAGTGTATTGATACAGTCTTGACTGCAACCAGCGTTGCCATCTTCACATTCGTTAAGGTCACGACAGTTCTTAGGATTTCGGAAGTCCTTGGCAAAACCCGAGGGACATGAACAGACATACGAACCTGGTTTGTTCACACAGATTTGCGTTGGACCGCAAACCCCTTGAAGGCACTCGTCAATATCTGAAACCAATGCAGTAAAATTGTTGATTTAAATACGTTACAATTATTGAAAGGTAATTAGCATCATAATATTTACCAAGACATTCGGTTCGGTCCTCAGATAACGCATATCCCTCAAAGCACTCAATATTTGTTGGATTCTCTTGCTCAGTCCTCCTCCTCTCCTCATCATCCTCTTCAACAGATTCTGACGGAGGTGCCACAGGTACCTCTCCAGATTGATGCACAGAACCCAAATGGTTATCTCCATCCTGATCCACTCTCCTTATATCCTCTTCTTCCTCCTCAATTTCTTCAGATTTTGCATGGTAAATTCTATTCTCTGAACTGTCCGCAGTGTCCACCATTTCCACATGGAATGGTACTGATGGTCGAATCTCCTGTTCCCCTTCTTCTTCCGATAACTGCTCCTCTAAGGAAGGTGGCGCCACAGTTGTCGTAGTTGTGGTGTATCTACTTAAAATCTCCTCTTCAGTTTCATACCGTCCAATATCCACCTCATTCTCCTCACTAGGTTCGTCCGGGAGTTGATATGGCTCCGGTGTGGTTGAGGTCGTTGGTGCTTCCGTGGAGTGCTCGTACTGATACCGATGTCTGTTATGGTCTTCCAAAGAACTTAGGCCATGAATCTCCTCTTCTTCTTCCTCCTCTTCTAAAGAATCCACTGGAGGAGGTGGTCTACGAGGTGGCTCTGAGGTGGTAGTAGTAGTGGTCGTTGTAGTCGTTGGCTGAGGAGCTGGTCTCCGATGATAATAAGAATCTTCGTCATCCTCATCTTCTTCCTCTTCCTCCTCCTCTTCATCCTCATCATAAGGATCTGGATCGTGACCTTGGCCATCGACATGATATCTGTGTCGATCATTCACCCTCTGGGGCCTTGCCGTTGTCGTCGTCGTTGTAGTAGTAGATGTCGTAGTAGTAGTTGTTGTCGGCTCTGTTCTCACAGAATACTCCTCATGTTCTTCAATCTCCTCCTCCTCTTCTTCATGTTCCTCAACATGGTGATAATAAGATCTTGGTGGGGGCGTGGTTTCCTCACTTTCTTCTACAGGTTCCGGCTCTGGTTCTGGAGTCCTTTCCTCTTCTTCTTCCTCTTCAATAGGCTCTTCCTCAGGTTTCTCTGGTTCTCTTCTCGACTCTACGGACGCTTCTGGAATCCTTTCAGGTTCTTCTTCTTCTTCCTCGATTTCATTTAGGTTGTCATTGGGATCCCTTCCTTGAGATGTGTATCTTTCCAGGTCTTCTCGATCGCTTTCCTCAATTTCTTGACTTCTTCCTCGACCTCGTTCAAACTCTTCTTCCGTGCCATTTCCTTCATCTTCTGCTCTGGCTGGAGGTTCTTCAGTGGGAGGTGGCGTTGGTGTTGTTGGCTCCTCCCTTTCTTCAGGCTGTTCCCGCTCTTCTTCTAGATCCTCCTCCTCACTAGGTCCTCGTGAGGTTTCTCCATACTGGTTACGGTTATCTTGATAACGCTGGTCCTCTTCAGATTCAGGAATGGATTGTGCCGTTGTTGCCTCTCTTTCATCTTCTTCGACTTCTTCAACGTCCTCACTGTTTTCGGCCGTCGTTTCTGCGGTAGATGGTGGAGGAGGTGGGGGTGGTGGAGGTTCCTCAGTATAATAGTGTCCTGTTGTTTAAAAAAATGTATTACATTTCACATATTTTCCTATAAATGCCATTTATCCTTCATTACTTTAATTTTAACTGTCTTTTCAATGATAAATTCCAAACGTATCAAGGATTTATTTGTAAATTAATATCAAATATTACCATTCACAATATTTTAAGGTACATGTATTATTAGCTTTTCAATAATCATCATCGGGTGTGGTGCTAATCACCAACATTTTCTATTTAAGTGTGTCAAAACAGTTGTAAACCTAAATATAAAAACTTTTATTTCATGTTTTCATTGAAAAATATATTAAATTAATCGTAAAAACTGACGAATACGCTAAAAAACTCATGTCATTCGGCGCCAATAATTAAGATTCTTTTCGCCATCATCAGCACAAAAAGACTTTCATTTTCCAGTTTCCATTCTATTCATCTCAATTAAATTTCTCAAAATGCCCCCAAAACTTGCCTAGATTTGCAGCCTGTTCATATCTCCGTCTTTCCTGCTCATATCGTTCCTCCTCATACTGTTCACTGTCCATATCCTCCTCTTCAGGCTCCTCAATATATGGCTGTTCCGTTGTCGTAGTGGTCGTTGGAGGTGGTGGTGGTGGAGCTCTTTCCTCCTCTTCTTCCTCATCATCCCTCCCACTATCGCCTCCCTCATCCCCACCTCCTCCCCCATTATCATTCCCTTCCTCATAATTATCATAATACTCCTCTCCATCCCCTTCTTCCCGATTTTGGGTTCCACCCCCACCGCCCCCTCCACCTCCTTCATTTTCGTCCTCGTACTCATAATCCCCACCATCCTCATAAGAATCTTCGGCCTGACGATGACTTCGGTACAAAATCCGATCTCTACAAAATACATACAAAAAATGATAAAAAATCATAAAAACTGCATTCTATTTTTACTTTATTTTAATCATTTTACGTTTCAATCTACGTAATTTCATAATAATAAGGAAGTGAATAAGATTGAAAAGACGAGCAAAAATTAAAGGCGATCGTCAACACGATGAACTTTTCATGACTGTCGTCGTCTTGTCTATTTTATAGTTTTTTAATCTTATCTTCTCACGAATGCACAAGTACAAGCAAGACAGGACATGGACAGAAGACAGAACAGAGGACACCAAAAGAACTACTAATTAACTAGCAGAAACACATCAGTAATCGTCATTACATCTTAAAACATTTAAATTTAACGTGGCAAATGTACTCTTTCAAAAAAATGGGGGAAAATCAATGAAAAATCTTTGAATGCTTTGCAAAGAAAGGCTATATAATATACCGCTGAAAAAAGGTCATGATTGGTCATCATCATTAACTCTTTCTTTCTTTTTATTAGCAACTTTTTTCCTTGGAATTGAAAAGGAGAGTGACTGACATGGCGACACCAACTACCGACCACCACCATTCAATGCATAAAAGAAAACGAAAAAACTACAAGAAAAAGATGATAATGTCATGTTACCCTTGATCTGATGGACAACAGCTTAATAATCCTGACATAAAATGAAAATTGAAATTAAAAACTGAGAAATTTTTTAATAATGATTATGAGGCAAACAGGAAAAAGAATTTATTTTGCAGTTCATTAGACATTCCAGCCACCATTATAATTATTATCGAAAGTTTTGCAGTGTTTTGGGGTTTACGACTATTATTTTTTTGCAAAATCATGTACAGCTTGTTAGCTATTCTTGGTCTAGTCTAATAAGCAATTAAAAGTATAGCAGGCAATGACCGATTAAAAAAATAAAGAAGGAAATCCAATAATATAAATGAATACATCAATATTCTCACAAAAATGCATTTTAGGTATGTTTGCAAAATGACAGTTAACGTGCTACGGAGGCTGAAAGGTGCTGTCAGTAGCGCGTTCCAAAGTCTGGATGCACAAAAATCTGTCAATTTCAGACAGATATTTTTGTGACAGCTTATCGTCTTCACCCATCATATCAGTGTCATCTTATCGACAATTGCTAAGTAATATGTAATCCATATGTTGGTATGTGCGTATGAAAAGGTATTTTTCTTTTATCATGCGATACATACATCTTTTGAAAGTGAAATGAAAAGAAATATCCAATCCATTTTCACTTGTCAAACCGTCATCGTCACTTTTTTTTGTTTCGAGCGTTAAAGAAAGAAAAAATTAAAGAGGATTGAGTTCTAGGCTGTAAGGTTGGAAAAAAATAAAAGGGCAATGATGCAGAATAGTATTATTTACAGTATTGGTGTTTGGTGTTGATGATGAGGAATGAGGAAGGATTGCACGGAGTGTGGTGACGGTGATAATGATGATCATGATGACAAGTTACTGGTGAGTAGAGTGACACACACACACAGGCAGTTACAGAAAGGGAAGTTGAAGTTGAAGCACATAAAACGGCTGATTATCTACTTAACTTTCTGATTAGAAGGTTTTGTGTGGATGATGATGATGAGGATGCGGTGATTCTCTTTTATTTTTGTTGGAAGGTTTTAATACTTTTGCCAGTAAAACTGAATGCAGGATAAAGTGGAAGATCTAGAATTGTATGAATTCTTGAAACGGTATCGATGTACGTATTTCATAATAATATGTAGATGTAGAGCAGAGCGACATTATCAGTTTACGATTGTACGAATTGCATCTATACGTATGTCTTTCGATTATCTACGTTTTAAACGAAAGTAGTCAGAGCGTTCAAAATATACAAATGATAACTTGGTTTTAATATTTCAATTTATTTAAGATAATTGCAATTCGTAAGACGAAAATCATGTGCCTCAAATTAAAGGGCCTCAAAATCTAATTCAAATGTTTTTTTTTTCAATTCAAAGACTGAGACAGCATGCATTTTACGGGCTTGAAATAGTGAAATAAACTGGTAGCTGTACGATTAAGCATTATATATTTAAGATAAGCAAACAATTTTCATTGAAAAATATTTGACTACGTCCTCAGTCCTCACATGAACTTTTTTACACATGCAAAAATAGAGGTAAAATGGTATAAATTCCAGGTGTCTGCCAACTTTTTTACTTTCTTTACAAATAGTCTATTAAATAGGGAACTATTTATTATAGCAGATCACATAACTCAGAGCCACTAGTAAAGAAAATTATATGAAATGTCTGCCACCTGAGAACTATACCTTGCCCAATGCCTTATTCTCAACTGCTGCGTTACGCAAATTTTCTTGCATCGCATCATGTCATCTAATTGAATTGAAATACGCTTTTTTACTACCAACTACCAAGCCAAACCACACAGAGCTCAGCTCAGCTCTTCTTTAAAACACCGGCGTTTGACGAAGTACTACTTGCATTCGGAAAGAAAATATATGTAAATTCAGAAAAATAATCCAGTAGAACTTTTTCTTTCGTTTCATAAAACTTTTTTTTGGGACTTCTCCAAAATAACAAGATGAGTAAGTAGCGTGGAAAAAAATCATGAAAACTAAAACTTGAGCTGAATACGCATTTTGCGCACACATAATAATACACGCATCGACAATCGGCAACATGATGCCATGCCATGCAAAAAAACAACTAAAATATCAATGACTTTTTACGCAACAGATTCATCGTCATCGTCACCAATTTCCCGATTATATTACCTAAACTATTTATTTATCGGCGAGACTCTGACTGGCAATTGGCAAATCAAAAGTGCGTGAGAGAAACGGAAGAAAAAAATGCATAACATTTGGAGTGGAAAGGAAATGGCATAAAAAAGATTGCGTGTGGTGTATGGTTTCTATACTTCCCGAGCATTCCATACAACATTTTTTCAACATGGAGCAACAGAAAAGAACAAAAGATCGTTAACAGAAGACGAGGAAAGACCATTTAAAATTAACAAGAAGCAATAATGTTGTAAAACTGTACTAATTACACAATCAGACGTATACGTGTTAAGAAGAATTTGACACAAAAAAATATCTAGACAAAACACTAAAAATATGTCGCTTAAAACTCACAATATGCAATTGAAAGAAAACAGGAAATAAAAAATGACAGTATAAGTAGCAGATATAGAAAAATGAATTTTAAATGAAAATTTCGAAAAACGCTCAAATAACACGTACATACCATTTTTTCAGTGAAAGATTTATGAAGATGCATATTTTAAAGATGATTTTTACGACCCATGATTTATAGTTCATAAATTGATGAATGATGAGAAGTTGTGAAGAAAATATTTAAAAGAGAAAAGTGTACCTGTGACGATTATGTAAAACGGACTCCTCCATGATCCAGTCCTCATTATCTGCAGCTACACGAATCGGCGGAAGACTCTTTGGTCTCACTTTGCCTCTATTTTGAGAAGGATGCTGATGTTGTTGATGTTGTCGTTGGGGCTGCTGCCTACTAATACCTTGGTGGCGTTGGTGGTCCCCATCGCTGGGTTTTCTGGACACACGAACCCCATTTACTATAGAGAAAATAGGTTTTTCAATAACGTCATATTATTATACGATTAAATACAATCATTCATTATGTTTCATTTTAAATTGAGATCCGGTTTAGCACAAACCTGTAACACAAACAAAAAGTACCATGGCTATCGCCATTGTCCAAAGAAATTTTTCTTTCTTCGGAGGCCTCATCTTCAACAATTTGTTAGCTATATTTTTAGAAATTTGTCTATCTGCTTATTAATTACTCATTCACTTTCACTTTTTAAAGTAGGAAATATGAACAAAAAAGCACTTCATTTACATTTAGATTTTCAAAAATAATACTTAATTTTTGTATACAGGTTTCACATTCTTTATACATTTACTATTTACTCGTCTTAAAAATGATAAGCTACTGGTGACTGGACACTTGAATGAAGAGTAAGCATAAATTTATGTTTTTCTGCTTATTAACAAAACACGGAAGAGCTCGAAAAAAAGATAAAAAACTATAAAATAATCATGATTAATAATGGAGTACACAACAGTGCGATGAACCGATGGCTAAAATAAAGTTGACCACCATTGACTGATTGACTGACTGACTTGCCAACGACAGTGTACCTCAGACTAAATAGATTTCCATCATCATCATTTATATATTTTTACGAGCACAAAACACTCTCATCACCAGAAGGAGAAAAAACGATGATGAGGACAAGTCAATTCATGTCAATAATAATACACGTCAAATATATAAATATGCACAAAATATTATTATGAGATTCCAATGATGACAGATAATAAATGGCAATAAAAGAAGAAGAAGCAGAAGAAAAATGACGACAAAGTGGGAGCAGAGTTCAAAAAGTCAAAAACGCTTCACCAGAAATGAGCAGCAGAAAAGACAAGAACACAAGTTGTTATGTACTACCACTTATATTACACCCCCGCAATTTACCACTATCATCGTCTTCGTCAATTTTTATGAAAAATATAAATATGATTAAATACTTTTCATCTTTATTTTCAGCACTAAAAATATCAGTTCTTCGCCTTGTCGATTGTCGACTGTCGTTCGTTAAAAATATATTAGCTCAAAATGTATAATATTCTTATATGCAAAGATGTTTTCGTTTGAATTGTCTTTGTTCAAGAAAATTTTTATTATTTCTCTCTAAACTGTGTATACTATTTGTATTCAAAATTGAGAAGAGAGGAGAATCGATCGGCACCGTCACACCATCACCAACCACAACCATCGTCAGCAGCACTGCTACTAACTGCTCATCTCTTGACTTCAGAACATGAAGATATGGAAAAAAGGGTTATGGAGGAACTAGTGACAAATATGTGGAAAGAAAAGATGTGGAAAAGCAGTAGTGGCAGAACAAATCAGTATTTTTTCTCAAATCTTTTCAGTACTTCAGTAGTAAATGCTGCTTGTGTTTCCATTCCATATATTATTATTATGCGATGTCAGTGTGGAAACAGTAGTGTTAAGAATATGTGGCAAAGTGTGAAAAACTGATCAGTGATCAGTCTCATTTGCTTATAGGACGGCATTTAAATTTAAATAATATATAGTTTAGGTATATCATATCATATTCATATCAAAATAATCTTGAAAAAAACGCAATGTGCGGTTTTATTCTTCTGTAAATGTCACTGTTTGTGTGTGGCCAACATTTTTTTTCTTGAAAAGATGTTAACTTTTCAATTATATAGAAATTCAAGACATTTTTTATCTTCAAAAATTTTCTTCTTAGAAGATAATTCTGGTGCAAACATGCGTAGCCTGATTGACTGTGCCAGAGCAGTTATGTGACTATGATGAACACTTAGAAACAAACAAAAAATATTCTGCATTAAACATCAACTCTTTTGTAAAGAAAGCTCACACAAAAATATTCAAAAGTCAGTCAACTTAACTGATGACGATCGTAATCATGCTAATAATCATCTTCTGGTTGGTAGTGCCATATAAAAAAGACAAATAAATAAATAATAAACAGCTATATAGATTTTGGGATTCCAATTACTAATTGGAATTGGCCATGTCTTTTCCTTTTTCTTGCTCAATTTATATTTTTCCAGTGACTTGATTCTTTTAGCTTGTTGCGTATTACCCCAACATAAAACTACAGTATATTATCCTATCTATATATCATCCTCGTGTCTTTTTGAAGAAACCCTTTTAAAATCTGAAAAGATCAGATCACCAGAATATAAGAAGTAGTCTTTAAAAAGACAGCAACTGCTTCTTGTTTACTTCCTCATCTTTCTTTCAAAAAACTTTTTTTTCTTCTTTCTTGTCACCTCTTTTACAGTTTTTTTT
>JAQFYG010000824.1:0-23726 GCA_034694325.1 Entomobrya corticalis
TTTTAACAAACTACCTGATTGTTTGTGTGAGAGGAGAGAAGAAATTGAATTTGCTGATAAGTTGATAAATGATAAGTGATATAATTATTATAAAAACGCGTGTGTATAGGTATGTTTTCGATATTTTTTATAATTTTATATATTTACTTGTGGACAAAGTGCAGGGCAGTGTCCGTCCTAATGTCCTCCTCACACACTGAGAAAAAAATAGCATTTTCCCAACATGCATTCTTCTTACTACTTCCTTACACCACCACGCATTTTTTTTTATAACGACCAGTAGTGGACGGCGAGACGTACAAGTTATGTTGACATTTGGCATTGCCATTCATTAATAAAGTCTCATGCTGTGTTATGATGTCTAAGTTTTTTTTTCATCAATCAGTGCAATGATATCACCTACAACATTTATAATCAAAACAGTAAGAGCAAGAAAGGAAAAAATAAATAAACAAGGAAAAAATAGTTTCCGGTTTGGTCGGTTGTTCGTCACACGACCGACGAGGGTCGTGTTGTGTAAATGGCTGTTTCATTCACAATCTCAAAATCGAATCAGAAGCGACCAGCCTATGACCATTTACTATGACTGTCTTGTACCAAGTTATTCCTAAGTTTAGTCTTTTTTACTGGCGATTTCGATTTTGTTATTGTGAATACCTACTCGAATAAATAACACCTGTAACATCATCGAATCAAATCGACCATTGTTTGCTTTTCGATCATGTACATAACCTGACACACACATCACATATAAGCACTGCTTTGTAGTCATTTTGTGTCAAGACAAAAAAGAAAAAATACTCAACACGACATTCGCATATAGCACACAACTTTCAATTTCTTTTTATTTCAAAAGCGTACGATTTTTTCCCTCGATCTTTCCGTGTGTTCTAAAGTATTTTCTCCTTGTCAATAGCAAAAAGAAGTTGAGTTGGAAATGATGATGATGATGATGATATTGATGACGATGATGTGAGAGCCTCCCCTTCCTGCCAAAGTTTTTATAATCATTATGATTGTAATTTTAATGCCTATTTTGTTTGTCTTCTGTGCACTGCACACACACTATCTCTTCTCTCTAGTAATACATTACATTATCATTACTCTCTTCCGTTTATTAATTAATGAACGCTATACATTCCCTTTATAGTGTAAGAAATTTTTATAGCGTCTACACTCAAGCAAGGCACTGCATTTTAAGGACTGCATCTTCTATAAAGAAATGAAATGACACATGCTTCTTGTCGTCCCCGTCCCTGCTTTAATTACAATGTCATCTGCATTTATAGCATATCTTTTGAATTCTTTCAAGAATAAAATTCTCTTTTAAATCATGCAACTAATTAATTGCTGTGCAGTGCACTGTTATTTATTCAGGAAGATGAAAAAGGACATGGTCTCCTGGTCTGATGAAAATGACGGCGACGACGACGGAGGGACGAACGCGGACGGATGTTGGCTTTATAGGATATTTTCAAAAAAATAAAGGTTTTCACTTTGCTTCTTCTTCGTCTTCTTCCTCTCCATCTCATTCTTTTCTTGTCTTTTTATTCCATTCATTTCGGTATAATTACACCTTTAACGGCGACCATTTTCATTGTTAGTGCGTACATGTGTGTAAGCACACATAATACACATTTTGAAAAGGAAGAAAAGAGGAGGTAATAGTGGAAGTTGAGTTGCTAAAAACATAATGCATTTACATATATGCTCCTTTTGTAAAGGTGCGTTAATTTATTGCGTACGGAGACGACAACATCAGGCAACAAGAAATAGCGACAAAGTACAATATAGCAAGTGGAATTTCTTTTGATTATATAACAGCTTAAAAGCGTTTTAAAATTTACAACTTCTTTTTGAAAGATTATAACTATATCTACAAATTTTATTACCCTTCTGGTTCTGCTCTGTCTTGAGGCATTCATCTATTTACTGTGGGAATTTAGTCATTAGTCCCATCAGCAGAATAATTTTTAATGAATTAAATATACATTTGGATTAATTATAATGCTAGAACTTTTTATACTTTTAGTACAGTAATTGCTACATTTTGTAAAAGTATAAGTGTTCGTAAAGGTAAAAAGGCAAATTACGTCAAGAAAGAAAGGTATACCTATCTACTTATACCTATTATACAACAATACAAGTTACCAGTTTTTATATATTATTTTGACGGTAACTCGCTGCTAAAATGAACGAAGAGATTTCATTGAAGTAATGAATAATTACTAGATAAACTTTTGTGTAGCATATAGTCTTGCTGTTTTATGCAGCTGTTTGCCTGTGAGAAGATTCAGGAGAGATGATATATTATTTATTTTTAAAAATTTGCTAGTGCTTTTTAAAATTTTAAAATGTAATAAAAAATTGTATCAGTTAAAGAGCAGCAAATACGCTTACATAAGTGTATAGGTATGTGCGCTGCTTAGAGGAATGTACTTTTACAACAACTTAACTTTAACTTTATGGCAGTTAGCTAAAGGCTGTGGGTTACATTGAGAAAAGGAGAAGGCGTGTATGTTGTTACTCCTTTAATGAAGCTTTTGGTGCAACACGTGCGCCTTGGCTAGAAGCATTTTGCCTGAAGTTACTTAATGGTTTGACTTACCCCAGCCTTTACTGTCTACCGAGTCAAAAGTAAAGTAATGAAGAATTTTAAGAGAGATATCATGGCTATATAATATTTAAAGGCTTAATGTCTATCTTATCTTGATCTTATCAAGAGTCAGATCTCTAAAGAACTATTGTATTTTTCACTGCTGAAATAAATTATCTTTTAACTTTGAATTTTTAAAACGTTTACTCTTACTGGTTGATGATGATTGTTACCTGTATATACCTATATCATATTGTACCTATATACCACATTTACTTTAGTTTATAGTTTGGAATAAAGATATCATGGTTTAGTAGCTATTATGCTAGTATTACATAACAATTGATGAAGAATGTAATGTACAAAGCTGAAAGCTATATACCAATATATTTTACGATGAAAATTAGCAAATTAGAGACACTTTACTACACAGTTTTGCAAGAACAGTATAAGCAATATTTTCGGAATTTTAGGAAATTCTTAGAATATTTTTGGCGGATAATACTAAGGATGTTTTGCCAATTTATTTTGAGAATTTTATCTTAAAGACTTAATCATTTAGTTCAACAATTATTGACGTAAAAAAGCGTTTAACTGACCGGTCATTTACAAAACGCTGGCCGTATTGACTAAATAAAGATTAGTAATAAGTTAACAAATCTTAAATCGCAATTGTAATCAGCGCAGCGGTACTTAACACTAATATGAAACATAAATCAATCCAAAAATTAAAACTTGCTACACAATATTGATTTGATATTTCAATATACGCCTATTTGAAATGAAGTAAAACGTGCCTAGGAAAAATACTCGGCCAAAAAAGAGTATAAGATACAATCGTCTAATTATGTGCCTACTTATCATATTTTTGGTAGTAATTCACGTTCCTGTTACACTTACAATTTTATAGAAAATTACTACATATGTTCATATTGTATTGCAACTAACTTTACAAACCAATTTTTTTCTAAAACGAATAAAAGATTTTTTTGTGCATTCATGTAACAAAACTGCAATTCCGTATTTTTATGCACGTTTCATGTTATGTAATAATAAATGGATTGCACTTTTGCTTTTTACTAAATATATACATGTTGAAAACTGAACAAAAAAACTCACTTGAGTATGTATATATACCAATGTAGGTAGGCACATGAAAATTTGTGTTCTGATTAAAAATTAAAAATGGACAAAAAATGAAAATTGCAACGTAATATCATAAATAGCATACATAAATTTTGTTTCTAGATGAAACATATTTCGTGAGACGAGATTACGTGAGGGTTGAGGGTGTGATTTTAAGCTTTGGAGCTTATACGCAGGTTTTTTCTTCACTTCCTCACGTACTCAAAAAATTACAGCTTATTTGTTGCACGCAGAGACGCAACACTTGAGAAGTGCTCTTTGTAATGAACAATAGTCACCGATTGTCGAGATATATCTGGAGTAAAATTAAGCTAAATACTTAAATGCTTTATTATTAGCTTTTATGAAATGTTGCCCAAAACAAACCAATCAAAGGAATGATTAGCTGAACATTTTTTATTATGAAATTTTTGGTTCAATTAGCATTAGGGTACATGTATCTACAAAACAGGAAATAAATACACAAAATTTCCAAAGAAAGTAAATTGAACAATTTAATTTTTACTGCTACTGCTTGTCCTATAATTGTTCAATTACATGATAGTAAAATATAAATATAGGAACAGGAGTTTGCTTCTTTATCTAAAGAGATTGCTACTTCTATTTACCTGGACTTAACTTAATAGTGATTAATAGTGTCGTAAAACGGCAAAATTCATGTATATCTTCAGATTGAACATTAAAGTAGGCAGTTACAGTTTGTATCAAAGTAGTTAGCAGTTTGCATAATTAACAGAATAATAAAGGATTTTTTTGCCGAGACTTACATATAAGGTTGCCAGAAGCACTAAACCCCGAAACTTAAGGATACACGGAAGTTATCTAATATTTACTTTGCAAACTATTTCATTTCATAGTCCTATTGTTTATACATAATAGCTGATCGCCTAAAGTCTTCATTGCGTTCATTGAAGAGATCACGACATATAACGACAACGACATAAAGAGACTCAAAAAAGGAAATATGTGAAAGTGTGTGAACTATGAACTCATTTCTTCCATAAATGGCTTTTAACTAGTTTAACTGCCAACCATTTTGTTCAGCTTTTCTTTTATTAGCCATCAATTCATTAATTAAGTTCATTTAAATTGGTTATTATATAAAACAAGAAAGTGGCAATTACCAACTACTGTTTTTACTGTATTTTCAATAGAAAAATAGCTAAACACATAAGTAAGCTCCATATAAGCAAGCTAAACTAGAAATGTATGATGATTTGCAGAGGAAGTGATAACAAACTAAATTACATATTAGGTATTATGCGGTAATGCGGTAGCAGTACAGAGGTGGTAACATTGTAAATAGCATTTCAACTTATTATTTTGAAGCACTTTGTTTCTAAAAAGGAAGCTACTCGTTTTTACCTAACAAGCAATTAACCTAAGTATTTACAAAAGAAAAGCGCAATCACTACTAATACCATAATCAGATTTGCAAATTTTTAATCTATTTAAAAATGTTTTCTCACTTGTTTCGTGGAGGAGAACCACCCAATCCAGACGAATTATGGATGCTCGTCCTCTGTGGCAAAATGTTACTGGAGCTTGCTGTGTACACCACTGGAGCGGGGTTATTTGAGGTGACAATGGACCTCACAGAAATGACGGATGGCACAGTAGTCGTTTGTTGAGTGGTGGTGCTACTAGTAACTTCATAATTTCTTCCAGACCGACTGCTGCTTGAAACTTTGTTTGAAGAACTACTTGATGATGATGAGGAAGTTCCATTGTTGTTACTCCTTCCAGTGAAC
The DNA here is from genome assembly GCA_034694325.1 of Entomobrya corticalis. NCBI lineage: Eukaryota > Metazoa > Arthropoda > Collembola > Entomobryomorpha > Entomobryidae > Entomobrya > Entomobrya corticalis. The sequence continues at coordinate 5,494 of JAQFYG010000824.1, forward strand.
ACCGGTCCAAGGGGGATTGATGAAACAATGGATGTTTGACGGGCAGCTCTAATCTGTGGCTCCCAGGAGGAGGAGGCAGTTGAAATGGTAGACTTGACTTGTGACGAAGATGAACTACTTACCAATTTACTGGTGCTGCTGCTCTTAACAATGTCTAGACATTTGACTTCTGACAATGTGCCAGAAAGCACTAAAGTCACGAGAAACATGTAGTACGACATCACTGATAACCTCATTGTGGCCGACATTTTTGTTTTTGAAAGAAAAAAATCACTGAATGAAATGAACTGATAAGTTCCTTATAAAGAAGGAGGCGGAGTAGAAAGAGCAAGTGTTGTGTTTCTTCACTCGAAAAAATATATATTTAAAAGATGTTCACCTCTGCACTTATCCTATTACTACACTAACAGAGTAGTAAAGAATGAACGATAATTGAAATGGTAATTAAATTTATAAATTGTCGACCAAGTGCCAAAACAGTAGTTACACTTTTAGTTTTTTATTATTATTTATTCGACGGTATGCACTTTCATGCAGTCGTCTTTCAAACAATAAACTTGTCCAACATAATCATTATCATGGGATGCGACAATATTACTTTTTATTGTTATTACGATATCATCACCAGCCCTGAATTTTTTTTCGCTGATGAAAATTATATAATCAAGTCAGCTATTACTTAAGCAAATGCACGTAAACTGCATTTTTCGCTTTTGATTTCATTGTTGATGTTGGCGTAAAATGTCACAATTGGTTTAAAAGTTGTTTGCATGTTTATTCCATTCACTTTGATTCACAGGAGCGGGGATACAGATACAGCGGTGTAGTGACACTCATGTCCTGTTGCGAGTTGTCAGTTGTTTATGTGTTTAATATCGTGACTTACTATTCCTGTCGTAATAACGCGAAGATGATCAAGATAATGGAGATTTCGAAAGATTCGAAAAAAGTATTTAATTTTAGCTGTTCCTTATTTTATTTTTAAAAATCACAAAGACACTTGTGTGATAGGTGGTTCATCAATCAAAAGGATATCAATTCGAAGAATTTTATTGCAGAGTTTTTTTTTGGCCCGAGTTCTTTCTAGGGTGCAACGTGGAAGATTGAAGATGAAATATAAATATGGATCGATATCGATTCGAAATTAATCAATCATTTTATGACGAAGAATCGATACTTCTTGGCGATATTTTGGCTAACTGCCTTCTTGTCACAGTCATTTATGTCATCACACAAACACACGAAATAATCAAACCTTCTTTTTTATATTTTTACTCCTGTCTCGTCTTTTTGATTTCAATTAAATTCATCCGAGTTAATGCACTTTGCTAGTTGCAATAAGTTGCAACGATGATGCAGAAGCACTTCTTGTATAATGTCTTGTCAAAAAGAAGAAGGTTGCACAATGGTGACTATTTAAATATTATTAATAATAAAAATCAAATCATGTCCATAGGGGATTGGGATAATATTGTTATTATTCAATCAATAATTGAATTATTATTGTCTTGTCCAATTAAAAGAACCAAGTCTTTTCCTCTTGAAAATTCTAAGCACTCCTAACTGTAATAACGGTGATCACATATACGATAAGTGTCCATTGTATACTTTTTTTCGTTTATATTGATAAACAATGAGATTGAACTTTTTTCACCGCACAGCTTCTTCTAATAATATTTATTTTTTCAAAGATTATTTATTTATCAACTCCAAAAATAACTTTTTTTATAAGAAGTGTTGTTAGATCTCGAAGAAAAATATATTGGGGCTATCAGCGTGAAGTCCTCTTAAAAGTAATAATATTGTTCTTTTTTGGTAGGGCGATTGTCGTCGGTGTCGATAAAGTTGATGGTGATGATGATGACGGTTGACATAAAAAAAATTATTCCTGTTTGCTATATAGTCTTCTCTCACTCTCAAGTCACGTTATATATCACCTCACACATATAACAGTTAACAGCTCCTCCTTCACCTCTGAAAATTGTATGCACACTTGTCCACTTTTTTTCAACTTTGTTGTTCCACTTCATTCAAACATCAGTGTTAAAAGTAATTCATCAAATTGCAACTGAAATATAAAAAAAATTAAACGATACAATTACTATTGGATAACATACAGAAAGAGAGAGATGATGATGATGATGAACAGTCAATAAAAATGCATCTGATGAACTTCTCTTTCGATTTTTTTATTGATTGAGTTGCAGTTAGTTTAGGTCAAAAGAAGGGCGATAATTTTTCTATAAAAATTTCGCAGTTTTTAAATTATAATGAAATCATCAAAAAGTTAGCTAGAAAATTTGACACACAAAAAAATGTATAAAAGAATAAATCAACCAATTTTTCGTGATTTGCTTATCTTAACTGCAATTTGACTTACTTTTTAAGTGATACTCAATAATAATCAATATTCAATAAAATATATTGGATGAACGTGCATTGATTCTAACATTTTTCTGCAAAACTTGTCTAATTACAGACCAATGCAATAATCAAACCAAATCTTTTTGATCTTCTACTAACTGTTGTTGTAAGATGAACCTTTTCAGACTTTAAATAAATCTACATAAATATTCTATAATAAACATAGATCAATCTGTCCAAACTGTGCGTGCACTTTACTTGTCGTACTTTGACTCTTATTATTATTGTGATTATTATATTGAGTTGAGATAGATCAAGTTTGATCGGTTGTGGAGCAAAATAACTGCCTATTGTCGATATCATATATTTTGCTGTCCTATCGTCGTCGGTGTCTGGGGTGTTATCTTGTGAAGTAAGTTATTTCAACTTTTTTATCTCTGTCCCTCCCTCTCTTCTTCGCACTTTGTGAATGTAAATGTAACAATGTGTCTACGACGATGCTAAAAAAGATAAGTAAGAATTTGTCACAAATTTTGATTACCAACAGCCTAACAGCAGCAGGAGCATCAAGAGCAACAAAGAAGATTATAATAATAGGTATTGGATTTCAGAGTTTTGATGCAACTTTGCAGCAATGCAATGATCTCCAAGAATAAAAACGAAGCCACTTTTTTACTCCTTCACAATAAACAGTTGGAGTTGTTAGTTGTTGTAGGTTGTGGTGATTTGATATTATTATTATTGCTACTATATATTATGATGATCAAAAAAATTATTTCCTATTTTCGAAATCTTGAATACATTTCAATAAAATTTGTCAATGGGGAGAGATGCATATATAAAAGATGCTGATTGCTGAAGACTTGACGGCAACAATAGGTTGACTTAGTTTTTTTTCTCATAGAATTTAACTAAAAGATTTGAATTTGAGTCTGTCAATCTAGTGATTTGAATGAGTTTAAAAATATGGTTTTATTTTAAAATGTTGAAGTTGAGAGGTCACTCACTTTGAATTGTAGGCATTTTCTTGGGTATTGTTTGGATATGAGAAAAGGCTTGATTTTTCATATGTATCCGCACCTTTCCACAAAAATTGGTTAACAATAAGTTAATAAGTATTATCCAATTAGATTAAAACACTATTTTTCACATGAACAGTGCTAATGACAGCAACCGCTTCCTTCCTCTTTCTTGATGTCGTGCGTGACCCAAGGAAAATAAGGACTTTGTTAAGAAAAGGCGTACTTAAACTTGGGTGACAAGGATAACAACCCACACAACACTAATGGTTTTACGATGATGAAGTCAACCAGAAGTAAAGTGTCCGAAGAAAATCAAAACAATTCATGCGATTTCACTTTCAATTTCAATTAGGAGAAAAAAACCTGTGTTTACGGCTAACAGGAGAGAAGTAATATCCTGAATCCTTCGAGTCTCACGATAATGGAAAATAATAAAGGCCACTAAAAGGCATTGAATTATATGGATGGATGCTCTTCTTCCGTGTCCGTCTCTACCAAAAATTCACATTCAAGTCAAAGAAGAAGCATGCACTTCAGTTCAGTTCAGAATTTAGAAAAGATTGATTTAAAAATCATAACACTCTTTAATTCAATGATAAATCACAGGATCACGAGCAAGAAAAACAAGACGATAATGATGAAAAATCAAAACACAAAACAAATTTGAAGAAAGAAAAAGGTGTTTAGTTTAGTTGGTCAGTATAAAACTGTGGTATTGAAAAATCAACACAAAATCGGTGTCAGTAGATAAAAGAAACCGGTTCTCAGGTGCAGACTGCGACTGCAGACCAATCTGCTACTGATTTAGTAACACCCAAACAAAAGTGTTGAAGCCGAAGAAATGAAAAGGAAACATGTCGGTTCTGTTCTGTTGTTGTCTTTCTTGTAAAAGGTATGAAAACAAAGGCTTAAAAGTTAAAGGATTAAGTTTTACACACTGCACAAATGAGGATTTATGTACCTCCCTTCTCGTACCGACGACGAAGGATAATACACTTTACTCGTTCAAGTGAGAGTAAAAGTGATTATCTTTTTGTTGTTGTTTTTTTAAAACTTTAAACATTAAAGCTTGTCGATAAAACATAGACGCTGAAAATTTATTTTTAAAAAAGGTAGAGTTCAAAATGAACTTTATGTATATTTTTCTCTTTTTTTGCAGACACGCCACTAATTTAAGAGTTTGTAAGATTGCTTACTTTTTTATTGAAGGAACTTGTGTAAGAATGCGTACGTGAACAGCGCATAACACACCTTGCTCGTATCAGTGCACTGAGACAACTGAAAGACTAGATGAGCCTTTTCAGTAGAAATTGTTCAGTGCTGTACCTGCGCATGTTTTTATCATAAGATATACTACTAAAGTGTGATCATTTTTATTTAGTAGGTAGATATACTGTGCATTTTGATAGAGGTTTTCTGTCTTTCTTCAAGCTATAAAAAAGGCCACTGTATGGTATTCAAAAAAAGACACTGCAAAACTGCATTGTATCTTTGTTTTGCATGGCGCTTTGCATGCTATTTGTTTGTTGTAACTCGCTCGCATTGTTGCGTTGTCAGTTTGTTCGTTTTTTAAGATATGCAAAAGTGCTCTAGAACAATTACTATGCTTTTTTGAGAGAAAAAAGTTGTCGCATTTTACCCGTTCTCACTAATGATAAGTGTGTGAGTATGAGTGTGAGTGTGAGTATACAGGTGTATTGATTGTTGTTGGCTGAAATAAAATAAAAATTGATGGTTTGGGTTGGTTGGTTGTGTCGATGTCGATGATATGTACAAAAACTGCATAATATATGGTGACAATATATTTCAAATAGTGGAATTTTTGTAAGGGCAGGACAATTTTCTATGCATTTTTGCTTAAAGTTTCGTTTGGGTAATTTCTCGATATGCATGATAGTGTTAAATATATTGTTGTGTACTCATCAACGGCAGAAGGATATCAGTTGCTTATCCTTTTATTCTTCAAGAGCAGTATGTAAAACAATAGGTAAGCTTGTATATGATATGAAGGTATTTTTTATATAGGTATATGTATAAGATGTAAGCAAACTTGCTCTGCTTTAATGCAAGTTTGCAGGGATGAATGATTTTTTTGGGTGGCTCGCGTTATTGCTCTTGTGATCTGGTACAATTTATTGAATGAATGAATGAATCAAAAAATGTGCAATGAAAGATCCAATGACGAGATCCCGGCCCTTGCATTTTTAAACGTTAATTGCAATAGTTGAAGTTGAAGTGGTTGTTAATTTTATGTGTAAAAAAGAAGAAAAATGTTGTATAGGTAGTAAGGGAGTCATTCTTTAAAAAAATCAGAATTGCATAGAAGTTCATTTGCGCAGATGCAGTCTAACAGACTTCAATGAATTCATTTACCAATACAAGATGCATTTATAATTTGGAGGGGATTCAAGTTGCGTCAGAAGGCATATAAATGAAAATTAAAAGGTATATGCTCGATTAAATTAACTCAAAGATAAAATAGTGTGGAAGTGAAGGCACGAAGTAAAGAAAAATGAAACAATGTTTTAAGTTATTTACCTTCCTTCAAATTAACGTACCTACTTATGTACTAAGCACGGTTATCTTGGATTACAATATCTAGGCAAGATTGCACAGGTAAGCATTGTTTTGCTAATATTAGAGATAACTTTAGTGGGAAATCATTCATTAGTTTACGATCCACGTAAGTTAGATAATTAATAGAACCAATTAACTAACTGTCAAATAATTTTCGCGCATCGCATCTTCTGGGTAGGTGGTGTGGTTTTGTGTTAAACACCGTGTTTTAATACATAAAAAGGTGTGAATTGCAGTCGATTGGAATGGGTTAAAATATTTATGTCTTGTGTTGTTTTTAAGTACAAAGTGTCATAAATAACTTACGTAACAGTGATGTAAATACACGTATTTTTTCAAAGAAATATATTACCTCATTTTTTAAAAATCAGTTCAATTAAAAGGACCTCAAACACATGATTACTTAGCAAAACACTTTTGTAAAGGGCGACCATTATAGAAATGGCATCAGACGCCAATCATTTCATCAAACTCCTAAAAACGCAACCCAATATCTTACAAATATTTTTTCAAATGAATTGTTTTTTATTTATTTAATGAAATGTGTCATTCTCTCAAAAAATGCTCTAGAATTTTTCAAAAGAAAATTCTTCCTATTCTATTTCCAATTTATTTACAGTGATTCACCTTTTTTTGGTATTTAAAAGTATGGAATGTATGAAATGAGTAAATTTTTAGGCTAGTTCTGTTATTTGTTATGAAATAAATAACATTGCATGTCACTCGATCATAATAAACTGCACTACAACCAATTTGAGATGACAGACAGCACCCAAAAAAACTTTCATTCTCACCATCTCACCCTCACCTATTGGTCGTTTCCTTATTGTTTTACCAACGAAAAAATATTAATGAAAAGTAAAGTATGTATAAAAAGAAGGTGTGATGTAGAAAACTTTAGCAAGATTTTAATGACATTTTATGCCATTTTTTCTATGTCTACGCACTAATATTTCTTATGAAGTAAGGCGATAATTAGAAAAAAACGCAATAATCGACACTTGACAGTTAAAGGTAGGTAGTGGCATATATAGTCTCCCAAGCAGTGATTGATTTAAAGGATTCTTTTACATCATTTGATGCTTTGGCATGTGGAAATAATATAAAGCCAGAAGCAATTCTAAATATTTCATTCTATTCATTGAGATGAATCGCAATAAGAAGTCGTGCCACTTATGAATCAACTAATTTGTCGAATCGGTTTCCGGTAATATTCCTAAACACCTCTCTACAAAATCGTTAATAAATGAACCAATTAAAAACATATTATTTACGGTTGCTTCTCTCAACTCTTAGAATGAAATATTAATATTTTACCTGTTTATTGCAGCTTACCCCACAAAAACAATGATGCAATAGAAAAAATATAATTTATTTATTTTTACATTTTTGAATATGTCATCAAAGACGAGTGGTAGTGGTGATGATGGCATGAGCAGATTTATGTCTAACGATTAATAAAATCGTGAAGAAAGAAAAAGATGACAAATTACTTTTGCATACATATGCCAGTTAGCTATATATCTGTTACCTTATGTCATATTTTTTTCCAAACAGACATAAAATACATGTACCCTGTACCCATTTGATTGTTTTATGACTTCTTACTTAGCTCCGTTCACACTACTGCCGGCATTATCTTATTCGAAGGCTTATTTGTAAAAAACATAAATTTTTACGGACTCGCTTTTTACCCATCAGTCATCATCAGTCACCACCATCCGACGAACAAAAAAGTTTTACATAATATTTTTGCTCCTGCTCACTGACGACAAAAACCAACCAAATGTAACGGCGTCTGTTTGGTGGTGACGCGAAAAAAGTAAAATAATTATTACAACAATAATATTGAAATGTAACACTAACACTTTGTTGTTTTTTCTGAATGAAGCTGATATTGAGAAAGAGGACCGTGTGATGATGAAGAGGGTACATAAATATAATATGTTTTTAAAATGCGAGTTGTGTAAATGTAAAGGTAACTTAATTAGTTACTGGTACACACAAATTTTGAGCTTAACGTCGGCAACAACAAGACTCTAGACTAAAATATATGAGCTGGTCGAACAAGCTGAAATAAAAACTTGCTGGTCTAATAACGGCAACAACGGCGGCTCTTTGTTTTATAGCAGGTAACAAAACAAGAACGCAAAACGGTTGAAATGATGAATGGATGAAGGAAATGCAAGGAAAAAAAATATGCTGTGACTGAGAAGATGACTGTGTGATTTGCAGAGTTGCATCTTTGGCTTGCATAATCATCTTGATCATCATCAGCGTTTATATTGTTGTTACTTGAACAGTTTAAGATTTTAGTGTGCTTTTTATCAATGGATGAAATAAAAAATTTAAAATGGGATCTATGCATGCATGAGTAAAAGTAATTTGTTTTGTTTCAGTGAATCATTCGATTCATTTATTTCCTTTAGGACATGGACATTTGACGTTCAGCCAAACACGTAAATAAATTGTTTGTTTTTTATTGTTGTTTGGATGGGATTTTAAATGGTGATAGTGATAACTATATACATTTGTATTTGAAAAGGGTTTTTGATGAGACATGTAGGAAGAACGCGAATGAATTGAAAGATTATCGATTTGAATTACAAAGTAAGAGTAAAGTATATGCAGATGGAGATGGAGAAACGCGGAGGGAACATGACATGTCATGTTAATGTCATATGAGTCGTGAGTCATCATGCCAATTCAATCCTATTTTTTGAAAGCAATTAACAAATCCTTTGTTTTTTTTCTTGCAAAGTAAAAGATTGAAGGAGAAAATGAATATGAGACTTAGGTACGTGGCCCTCCACATATATTTTGTGCATGTTTTGAATTGTAAAATGGGAGATCATGAATCATGATGATGTGGAAATTTATTGAAATTTAAATTTAAATGGAGGGCCTATTGATGGATGGGGTTGGTTGTTTGTTGGTTTTCAGGATATGACTTGTAAGTTTTTCCATCGCCATCATGTTCAATCAGCAGAATTATTGTTTTCAAATCAATTATTACTCAAAAGTCAGTAATATCTGTCTGTTGAAATCTGAGGAACGAACGAATTGATATTGGCCACCGCACAACAATAAAAATGATAAATTCGAAGGCAGTCTTCAATGGTGTCATTCACGAGTCATTGACGGATCTAGACTTGCATTTTATTAAGATGTTGCGAGATTCGATATGAAAAAATTGATAATGATAAGTACAAGATAACATTATGATATTGTGTAATCAATTTTTCGATATATCTTTTTAGCATACGCCATACATCCGTCCGTCATCAATGTTGAATTTAAAATCTGAAATTTAAATTGTTTTTCAAGGATTTAAGGCAGGATTGGTATGAGGGAACAGGCCTTAAGTGGATATTAAAAGAATTACTTTTCAAATTTTGAGGTTGTTGAGTTGTTGTTTAGCTCGTGTTGAAAATTCAGAACACGGATTATTTTAATACCTGGTACTATTGTCAGCAAGCAGATCCTTTTTTGGGCCCATTACAAATTGAATGTGATGTCTTTGGGGTCTACTGATTTGAAAGTTACTGTTGATAATTCATATTTAAAATGGGAGGACGACTGAAGGATCATAGAAGATTTTTTTGGCTTTCCCACCTAGTAATCTGCCGATTTTAGGTGTAGTGACGAATTGAAAATCAAACGGTTTTAAAAATAAGGCGATGATCGGATTAACCGAGCCTTTAAGTATTGACTGCATTTAAGTAAATTAGGTACGGTGAATGATTTATTTGTATGAAAATATAGGGTAGGTGGGGATATCGTCAATATTCGATTGATAAAAAAAGTAAAAGGTGAGAGCATGAAGATTTTCACTTTCTGCTTGATGCAAATGTGATAAAGCTATTGCACAATTGACAAATACTCACTTATTTTCGTTTTCTGTAAACGACTTAAGAAATTATTAAATACAAAAAGAATGAATTTATAACTTTCCAAAAGAAAAACTCATTTTCAGTATTGCGTAAGCTTAACTGGACGTTAATTTTAATAAACATTTAAGTTTGATTCGCCCGAATGCAGTAAAAGTCCGTACAGATTGTAATATCACAATTTATATTTTATAATCTTTAGCTTTTTATTGTACAACTACTGCAGATCATATAAGTTAAAAGTTCCCAACTATAATTATTGTCCTTCTGACGCAATGTTGAAAATCACGCCGGACATGTCATGTCATGGACATGGAAAACATCTTTTTTGAAACTCCGGCGAATGAAAAAAGCACTTGAAGTAGTAGTTATTGCTGCAAATATGATTACATCTTGTACATTGTACCATTTCAGATTTTACATGTCGGACATGTTGCGCACAAACAACAAAAATTATATTTTTATGTACATGTCCATCAAACGATCTCAAGAAGACAAGAAGAAGATGCTCTTGTAGAAAGAGTGCAGCGTACATGATGATGAGTACAAGAAGATCATAGAAAACATCATTTTATGACATGACATATAACATCAGTGTCACGATTCCATAGTTTGGATTTTTCAGGTGTACAACTATAATTTCCTAGAACATTTTTTCCACAAAATGTTTATACTTACTTATTGCAATCGTTTATTTGAAGGCTGGATAACTTTTCAAAAAATAAATATAAAGAGGAAATACGCACATGTACTTAATGTGAACAGATTGTGCGAAACATGTCCATTTTATGATGATTACATTTTGATAATGACGAGAACAATAGGAAGAGAACTAAAAAAACTCAAGTGTTCTGTAATAAGTAACAACAACGCTGTCAGTTGGATAAAGAAAGAATCTTCTTATCATCATCTTCTACATCGTCATCTTCTCATCTTCTTCATGTAACATAAAATGGGCAGAATACCACCAGTCACGCTTCAATTGTTTCAAGAGGACTTATGATTATGATAAGATGAATAAAATATACAGATGAACTCTGTTCCGTTTCCTTTCGGATAAACTGCCTATTATCGTTGCATCACATAACATAAACTACAAAAAAAACCATCCAAGTCATTTTGCTATCACCACAATCTGGAAATATAATAACTACGAAGAAAATGGCTGCCTGGACAAAAGCATTTTTACAAAAAAGTCATGTCTTCCTTCCTCTGAACAACTGTTCATTTCAATAGGCGGTTCGCTCTCAAAAAACCATCCGTTTATCCAAGGTAGTAATTAAGAGTAGTTTCAGGATGGAAACATGACAGTATTGCACCATCAAATTATTGTACGTTTGTACATGAAATTATCATCTTGCCATTCTTCCTCTTGCAACATTCCTTCACGATAACACAGAAATCATGGGTGCTAGAGTGCTAGCGCTACGTTTTATTTAGAACTTATTTCATATTTTTGTTATGTGAAGTTATGTGAAATGAGTTTTTAAAGTGTGGATACATTTTCGGAAGGACGGAAGCAGCGAGTTGTTTTGCTAAGTGCTCATATATTATTACAAGCGTTTTAATGGCTGCTGCACTATATAGATTATATGCATGCGCTCATATTATTAGTATATCAATTGCATTACAGGTCCAGAAGATAAACCCTGAGAATCATGTAATTTTATGGGACTATTCGAGATTGGTTTTATTTCTTTCAGAAAATTGCAGTTTTTCTAAATGTTCTTTAAAAAATTATACATGATGCGTACGACGAAGGCATTGTTTATTTTTCCATTTAAACGGTTCGTGACACAGAAAGGCATGATCATTATTTTCGCTCTTTTCTGAAAAAAGCCGGTATAGTTACCCGTTGTTCTTTTCCTTAAAAAATACACAATTTTTCACAAGAATTTTTGATGATTTGTTCTTTTGCTTCTGCTTCTTATTGAAAATTTACAATAGACCATGCAGATAGACATAATATATCACATAATGCTAATGTTATTACTTCTGTCCATTATTTACTACTATTCTTGAAAATTAACTAGTCACCATTATCCTAATTATGAAACATACGTGACTTTAATAGAACTAGCCTTTTCACTTAGTTCATACATAATCTGCATGTCTACTGGCTGTATAGCCTTGTAATTTTGAACATTATCATTCTCATAATATTCTCCGGTATGTTTTTTATGTGCATCAATAAAAATTTTCAAATTCTGTTATAAAGTGCATAAATCCAAATAAAAATACCCTTCTTCTGTGCAATTTTGCAACACCCATTTTTGTATATTTAGTTATCACTGTGTTGAAACGGGTTACGTGAGTTATCTTAGTTTTTTATGGTATTTGGCTTGTGCAGCTTGTCATCATATCCACATCAACATCATATAATATCATCATTACCAACATCAATTCCTCCAAAAATGTCGTGGCGTCACAGGCATGGCATGGCTGATGGTAGTTTGCCAACAAGAAAATGTTTCAGTGAGAAATTATTTCACTGCGGATGAGATTATGATTATTGCTTTCGGCTGCAGTGTCCACTACCAAGATGATGACATGACACGAATCTTTTTTTGATTTGACACTGTTTAAATAAGTAATATGATTTACAGTGTTGACTGATATTTAAATAGAGAAAAAAAATGTATGTACGTGCGTGAAATGAAGTTCTTTAAATAGATATAAAAATATACATATTCGGTAGGCTATTTACATCCTCTCTTCGCATTTTCTTATTCACATGACAAGAATGAGATGCTCGCAAGCGCGGTTGTTGCACATTTATAGACACTATATATTGCCGTTATATTGCAAATAAAATGCAGGTATTTTGTTTATCGTTTTTAAAAAACAAACTTCTTTATTTGCCAAGTCATACTTTTATTGCTTTTTTGCTGATAAAAAGTAGGTGCGTATTACTAATCGCATGTATTATGAAAATGTCATGTCCTGTCTGTCTCTCTCCATGCCCAAGTCCCAATAATAGAAATATTTATATTTTGCACGCAAGATAATCAGTGATAATGTTAGTTGGTGGTGGTGGTGGCGTGGTGCTATTTTCATCATAGATGTTTTTAATGTTGATGATGATGATAATGTGATGCGATGCAAGTTTGTGCGAGTTTTCTGATGATGATGACAAAACATTATGACAATTTTAATTGACAAGGGAGCTGATGAGGGAGTCGTTTACTTGGACATCTTAATGATACCTGCATGTCATTAACTATTAAGAACTTGGACACGATTCCTGATTTACTGTATTTTAACGTATTTTCAAAACTGTTTTGTGCTTCAGACTTCAAGATGACTGATATATAGAGAGCTCTTTGTTGGGTTATCACTAAATCATCATTAGAGTGCAGTACACATACCGTGTACTCTTTCAAAATCGCTTTTTATGATGAATCCAATTCAATAAGGGATGAATTGACAGAATTGGGTAAGTAAATGACAGATTCATTTTAGTTGACGAACTTTGCTATTTGTGTCAAAAAATAATTTATGAAAGTCTGTGGAAGTGTGACTTCTTTCAAAATTTGACAATATATTTGTTGAACAACAAGATCCATTCTGATATATTTTTGGTCGTCTTTACTTCTGAAACTTAGTTTTATTAACAGTTTATGAATTATAGGGTACTGACCATGACAAGTGAAATGAATGAATAGATTATAAGAAGGTTGAACGAGGAGAAAACTGATTTAGTCTCCCGCCTTTTTGCTGTCACTATTTCAAATTATTGATTGATTAATTAGAATTAGAACCAATCAGCACTATTCTAAAACGTTAAAATCCTCATTCCATATCAGTGATTAAAGCTCTTAGAAATGCCTTTAAATGACACATTTAAAAATTTGTAAACGTTTTTTCAGGCATGTCGTCCTATAAGTTTAAGCAGTTATAATGGCTCCTCATAATAATTACACGCGTTTGCATTAATTGGTACACACGCCTCAAATTATTTACCAACATTTACCTACTTACGTCGTTTAGTAATAATTATTGCCTATAGGTTTTTGCGGTATAGGTATGTATATAACCGATGTATTCTTGTTCATTGTGTGAATAATATGCAGATATGATATGTATGTAGATTGCCGACTATTTGATAAGTTGAGTTGACTGTCGACTAATTTGAAAAATGGCTTCTGTGATGCAATGCCACTTTTCAGTGCAAAGTAGAATATATCACTTTGTTGAAATAATAACGCTACATAAATAATGCCTATAATAATATGCTACTTTTAAACATGATGGAATATTATCTGCATGCAGAAGCAATTAAAAAAGCTGACATTTTTATCCAAAGAAACTCTCTCAACTCTCAGGTTTTTCAGGTAGGACAGGACAAACAATAATAATAATAATAATGAATTGCACCAGCACTAGCAGGGACAAGCAGAGTCTCACGATTTATGTGTAAGTTGGTAAGTTGAAATAGGTAAAGAGTTAAAATGACATCATACATCATTGCATCTTCTGAAAACCACATGATATACTATAGAAGACGACTATATCCATTGACTTGTCCATCGCTTGAAATTCATCATGCTAAAGTCAAAATAATATGCATTCATTTCTCATGGCGAATAAAATAGACGATATAAGACCAGATGCAAATTCAAATGTTGAAAAATAATAATTATTGCATCATTTATTGTTCATCTTGATAGTCCATATATATTGCACAATTAAATAATAAGTTGTTATCAAAATGTAAAGTATTCTCATATTCCCCGTTCTCAAATCATCAGGAGAAAACATGTACCTAATATGTAGAATCTATTTCCATTTTTCACTCTGTTCTATATATGATCTGCCATAAAATATAACAAACCGAATAAAAAATGCGGTCGCTTGTCAAAACAAAACTGTGTCGATTGATGGATGAATATAATAATGGATCAGTTTAGTTTATGGATATCGTTGTCTGTTGCGGCACTTTTTTTGACAGGACAAAGGGACTTTATCTCTGCTGTGCCTACATCCTAATGGACAATTTTAGGAAATCGTAAAAAAAGAGTCTCATAAACTTTATAGTATAACAACTACTACTATTTTGAATTAAATTTTATAACTACATCTCAAATAATCAAGAAAAAAGTTCACCAATGAAGCAGATTTATTGTGCAATAAAATAAGACTAATTGCTTTATAACACTTTGTTGTACTCGGATGCTGCTGTTGGCGCTGTAGTCGTCGACAGAATTTTAAAAGTGCTCTGGTGCTACTATACTATCTGCTCTGCTACCACAAAAATGATTGCAGGAGCAACCGCGATGAATGACCTGATTGCTCCAATTCTGATTATGCACATATTTTATAACAGCAATGATAATAAATGGTTTTCATACCATCATGTCAACATTTTATCCATATAAATGGCTACATTTATTGAAATAATCGTCGGTGTAACACGTAATAAAAACCGTATTGTAATCGTTGTGTGTGTAATAATAACATGTAAAAGTACATTTGTTACTTATGTTTGAAGTTGTCCTGTTCGTACAACAACTCCATTCAAAAAAAGTCCATCTATCGATATGAATTTGAATTTGAAATCTATATAGAATCGAATCGGCGAGACTGTAGAAGAACCACCAGACAGATGTATGGAAAGATAAAATTGTTAGAAGTTCATCAAAAGTCATCATCTAACAAACCATGAATCTTGATCAAAACGCAATAAAATGAAGTGCGCGACAAAAGAGTACAAAAAAGAGTTGCAACTTTGCAAATAATAATTATTCTAAAAATCTAAATCAAGATAAAAATGAATATAAATGGAAATGGAGTACGAAATTCAACTATTCAACAAGCGTAAAAATATGATGATGTGGGTATATGGATGAATTGGTCATTTATGCGATTGCGTATATATAAACTGATATAAATGATTAAAGATAAATGGCATGACATATATGGTACCGGTGTCGTGTCGGTTGGTGTCGTTGCGATATAATTGGTAGGTATGTATATTCGTCAACCAGTAAAATAATATTTTTTGAATCTTGACTTGCCTACTTGCTATTATTATTATTGTCTTTGTCTTTGCAGATATCATGTATCATGCTCGATCACGCTTCCTGCCTTACAGTTTATTTTATTATTACACAATAATACCTAAAATACGTAGCAGTTGGTGGACAGATTTGAAATGAAATTAAGGGAATAATAATAGTTAAATGAATTTGATATGAGTACATATCTTAATTCGGTTACAATGCATTTTTACTGCGTCGACAACGACATCATAGACATCAGCAGTCTTTCATGAACTCATCATCATAATTATATTTCATGTCTGTATGTCATTTAAAATCTTTGGCACATTTGCCTTACCATATCCCAATCAATCTATTTTGAAAATATTTAACTATAAATTTTACTTATCTTTCTATAAATCGGTTTTCGTTTTAATTCTTTTGTTCATTAAAATTAAAACCAAATAGTAAGATACGTGATGCGATGTGTGTTGATTTTTGTGCGATGATACGATGTTACTTATATCGTATCATATCCATTGAAGATGATGATATGAGACATCATCTCGTCATCATCAGTCATCATATCTCAAACTTTTACACCACAAAAAAGTCCGGTTGTACGACATCTTGCAGAGCAACGGCAGCCGCGGCATCCCATTGTTCTATCAATCTCTGCATGATCTCACATCTTATCATTTTAAAAGGATTCTGTAACAGATTACTTTTTGTAACAGTTTTGGTTTGGTTAGTGATTGATACACTATTATTAACAAAAATGCGATAATAATACATGTGGACACTTTCAATAGAAAAAGTATATAATCCAATGAATACATTAAGTACACATGTACCTATTAAATATACCTACCTTATACTTTTTCGATTTCAACTAACTGTTTTCAATTTTAAAATATTTATATCACTTTTACTTACTCAAATGAAATGAGTGTCATGTAAAATTTTCATCAGTCATAATGTTATATCATCAATTCATCAGCATCATTACCAAAGCAAAGAAAAAAACGAGAATCAGACAAAAAGGTTGACTCATTCCGACAATGGTCAACACCACCACGCCAACAGTCGGTTAGAATGTTTGATGTCAAATGACACTTGAATATGACTTTCGGCATCATTCGCAGCCGAAGAAACATGCATTAACTGCTTCAGTACTAGTTGTAACAATTAACAATAAAAACTTTTTAAACAGAAATGGTCTAATATACACATGTAGATAGGTACATCAATAGTAGTAAAATTTTTAAGATGAATGAATGTTTAAATGGTTCATCATCCTAAAGTATGCAGTAACGCATACAAATAGATATAAAGACGACAAGAAGACAAACCTGCTAGAAGCATATCATCCCTCCAATCAAAGGATATGTTAGATTTAGGTTCATATCATCGTCAACTCATCGCGGTTGGCTGTTATCAATGAACTAGATTTTTGTTTTTTTATTTCCATACAAGTAGGTTCTTTTTCTCTTTAAAAGTCATCTCATCATAAATAGTTGAAGAAACTGAAAAATTACCTGGTTGTCACTAGACTCACTTTTATTCATCAACATGTAGATCGCCATGAATCATGAATGAAACAAGATGAAAGACAGATACAAAAGGTAAAAACAAGATGATATAATAATGATATGCATCATAGTTTATTAATGCAATTTTTGTTTGTGTGGGGGCAAAAATAAATTGTATCAAGAAAACCACCCCGAGTATGCATAACATTTCTTTGTAAATGGGACCAAAATAATTAAAAATTTAAAAACATACAACAATGGCTGCATCAGGATCTGACTGAGCATCTGTACAAATAAATATACCTAATAGGCTCAGCATGACAATGATGACATGTCAAGTTGCTAAATTACATTAAAGCTTATTTGTATTCAGTTATCGACTAAAGGCATGGGCGATGATGGATGTCAAGTATAATAGGTGATCTTATTGTTTCACTTTGTTTTTGCTATCATGAACATTATCAAAAACCAGTAAAAGATAGACATGACATATCTGTATCCATCCGTCCGTCTTCTTCCAAAACAGTTTTTGTTTGATGTCCCAGGAGGATACCATACAACAAGTTAGTTTAGTTGGTCAGTGAGTAATTAAGCAATATAAATAACGACAGAAATTATCAGCAAATCAGGCATCATGAAAGTAGCAACAAATCGTCAACTATTTTGTGTGTGATAATCTGCTGTCTACGCTGTTCACGACTACACTCCTCACCTTTGGGACTTTTTGTTAAATGAAAAGATTCAAAACATGTTTACTTTTTTAGGGAAAATGAATGAATTGTTGTGCAAGTTCTGTTACTTGTTACATTGTAAAACAAACATTGTTACCTCATTTTCATCAGTTTATACCCTGTAGAGTGAGCAATT
>JAQFYG010000825.1:0-23718 GCA_034694325.1 Entomobrya corticalis
AAAAGAGGTAAAGTGAAAACAAAAATCTCTCTGCGGACTCTGCTGTTTGTATAGTACTTGTATTTACGTGTTATATGTTTATGTTTCCTTATTTATATGCAACAAAAGTTGTAAGTAATGAACTTTTGGTAAAATGAAACTTAAATGCGTATTAATGCAGGTTTTAAAGTGTATTTGGCAAAATATGTAAAGACTGGAGCAAAACTTTAGGTAACCAATACTTTTATATTTGCAGTGCTTCACACTATGTACAAATAAATTGATTTAAACAAATAAAGAGATATTAAAACTACTCCGAAAAGTTCGGGGCAATCTGAGCAATTTACTAGCACTGGATACTAGATGTTTTAGTCCGTAAAACAAAGTAGCACTTTTCTAGGCTATTAATGCAGTACTATGTTGCTTATTGTTAGTGTCGAGAAAAGCCAAGTGAAAGCTATGTTTCCACAGTGAAAGCACCAAACTGCCTCTATCCTCAGTGAAAGCAAGCAATATGTACAGTTGCTCATTTAAAACAGTCTTTGTTGATATGGTTTTGTGTTTTCCCGCAAGATGATATAAACAGCTTTAAAAGAAAATCAAGATCAGTTGTCAATGAAAACCAATTTTGCTGCTACCAAATCCATAGTTGATGGTGGACTTATTTTTATTTGATCACAAAACCCTGAATTTACTAATTTGCCCGTCACATTTTCCATTCGATTTTTACCCACTAGGTTTCTAAAAATTATTAAATATTACAATGTCGTCAACCTGGTCACCCCAATAATCCATGCAGTTTATTAACGTTATAAATTACATAATATGGTAGCAGATTCTCGAATCGCATTGAAATGCGCAACGGTTTTTATCCACTCAATAGGTATAGTAGGTAAACTTTGAATGAATAAAAACATTTCATTTGATTCATCTAGATGGAGCACCCAGCGTAACTGCCTTAACAAATCTGATCAAGAACTCGTTTTTGGAAACATTTTTGTTTTTCTTCGATGTATTTCTAGACTAATTTGAAGGGCGAAAGTTATATTTTTACCTGTTTCCGTAAGAAAACATATTTTTAGAAATAAAACATGTAATAAAAACCTTTCACCTTGTCCTTTATGAAGTGAATGGCGTATACATAGGTACATATTTTTCCGGTATGGGCAGTATGGTAGTGTACAACGTGAGACAAAAGGCCAATTTTGGTTGACAATACCAAGCTTAAAGCCTTTGATTGGGTTCATTTATAATCAGCATTACTCTTCTATTGTCTACGCATTAATGTAAAGATTTAGGTGGTAGCAGATTAATAAATCCAATCATGACGCAAAACTTGCATTAGATAATGGCATTTTTAACTATTGAACCCGAAGCTGTACAAATAGTAGATAAAGAGACCGTTGTATATAACCAACAAATGATACACTAGCGCATAGCTCCACCATAAAAATTCAGACAGCTTTTCAGTCCATAAAATTAAAAGCAAACAACAGCACAATGGGTATGCATACAGTATAATCTAAATACCCATTTATTTAGGCATGCTAGGTGGTGGGCGTTAAAAGAAAATCTGTGATATTGAATACCATATACCATCCCTGTGCTTTGTTACTCTGATTTAAATTTCAAAATCAATTTCTTTGAAATATTGATGTTTCAAAAACCTTGATGTCAATGTCAATAAGGAGGAATGTCTGATTTCCCAAGTCCATGGGTAATATGTTAATTTTAAATAGAGCTAATTCCGCAGTTTATGTAACTATAGGTTTACGTAAATACTTACATAATGTAGAGAATGCCCTACCGACATGAAGAATTTCCGTTTTACTAAAATTAATTATTCAAGCTTTACTACTACCCACTACCCACTAAAGGATATAAATACTGTTATTGTGAATGACGGTTTTTGGTTTTAAGTAATTAAACATGCATTTTATATAAATTATTATTTATTAGTGTTCTTGTCCTCTTCACAAAGTTAAACAATATTTGAAACCTTTGTCACCAGTACAGACAATGTTTTAATTTGCAGATTGAAAGTTGTTGAGTTTGACTAATTTGCTGCAATTTTTGTCTTTTGTAACATAGATACGAGCTTAAGTACACATAGTTTCATATTGTCGGTCAGTTGACGATATTGAAATGGTCAGTAGTGCACCCGGACAACTTGATATTTATGTAACATTTATAATTAAGCAAAATCCTGCAACAAAATAAACATATTTGTTATGTTCTCAAGTTGAACACAAACATTGGGAATGCACTTCAAATTATGTCATTCGCCTGGTCGTTGAAAGTATGCTGAAAGAATTGGACAAGAATTGCTTTCAATACTTATTCGAGTGTGTAAATTGTGAACTGCATAATGTAACCTACATATTATCTCACATTACTGTTAAGTCAAAGACGAGACGGCCGCTACAAAAAAAGTACTTCTGCTCTTTTATTTTTTAGCATCACCAAAAGGAGCATCTTCTTTTTTACTCATAAGATAACGTTCATACATACATTAATTACGATGCTTTATATCTGCGTGTTCAATCAGTCTCATGAGGATTGTCAGACAGAATCTAAGGAGAAGTTGATGTTATGATCATGACGAACATCAACCATCTTTCTTTCATTTAAACTTGACAAATCCAAGTTTGTTGAACATCATGTTTATGTATGGCAAAAAATCGACTTTAATTTTATCCAGCATTTTAATCCTGGCGTGAAAACAGTCTTTAAAAATGAGATAATATTATGTATCACTTCCTTGTAAATATGCATTTTAAAATAATTTTTACGAAAATATTTTACGATGATTGCATACAGAGATAATTTTCACACTGTGTGTATTGTTCTCTATAATCTTTTCTTAGTGACGCATATTAAGTACATCAATGTACATTTTTATGCTTCCTTATTATCAATCCAAATCACATTGAAGATATCTAAATTGCTCATCGTGACTAATAGACTAGGCTAGACTGTTTCTGCAAATGCTCTAGACACTCAATCGTATTTTTTATGGGACCATTCATGCAAAACAGCCGAATTTTTAACGAATCTTCCGTAACAAAAATAATGACGTTATTGACATGTTATGATGAGAAATGACATGATTTAATGCTTGCTTTCAATCATCGGCTAAACAAACGTTAACTAAATGCGAACATCCCCTAGTAATTAAACACTGATATTATTAACAAATGTTATCACCACATTCGTTTTAAAACATTCCAGGAACATCTTTTAGATTGATTTAAAGTGGAAAAGTCATTTCTATGTATTCTGTAAATTTACCAAATGCAACATAAACGAAGAACCTATCCTCAAACGCGAAAAGTTATAATAAGTTCATATAAAGTGCAAAAAGTTCAAGACTACTACTGCTTCTGCTTGCAGCGCAGCCATTAGCCATTAACCATTGATATTATCTTTTTATTAGTACAGTACACTCAAGATCTCGAGTCGACAGACAGACGAATAGAGTTGATAGCGCTGCTGATTTATAGCATTCATCATCATACAACAAACTATATACTTTTTTTATTTGATCATTCGTCTCGGATCTTTTGCAAAGTAATTATTTATTAAATACATACCGATTTCATCATTGCCTTTGTGAATGGCATCATTGGCATCATCTTGTAATATAAAAATTATTATTTGTTTAAGTATATAAATTTTTCATGCACGATATTCAGTTCTATTGATAATTATCGTTTTTTATGTAGCTTGTGCCAGTTCTCCACGCCAAATCAACTTGTCAACTCCCACTCAATTTTGTTCTTTGTCGTAGGTGTGGAGTGTGGACTTGGAAATAAATTTCAAACGGTGGGTAAAGGTAGGGGTAAATACTACTACTAATAAACATCCGTGGTCCTGGTGGAAGTAGCGCCACTTCAGCTAGTTCTCTACACCAAAGGGTGAGTGAGAAGATTGCCAATTTATTTTATATTTTTATATTTGCTTATACTTTTGAGTTTTGAGCTTTACAGTCTTTGAAGTTTGAGTCATGTTTCTCAAGGATTGTTTGTGTGTTCGTTAGGGAACTGGAAACCGCTGACACGTGACCTGGAAGTTCATATATGTGGATGTAGATTGCAAAACCGTTTAAAAAATATCAATATTTGTGATGATGTCGCTTTTGTAAAAAAAGCATTCCCAGAAGTCAAATACAACTTTTGACTCAGATTGCTGGTGGTACCGATATATTAGGATTGCTGGGATTTAGTAATTTCCAAAGTAAGTGTTTTTGATAATATATTTCCAAACATCAAAAATATGTGTTTTCAACGATTGACTTTCCATATTTTCATTTTTTGTGGTTTCAAAATATTGTATTGGTAGAATGCCTGCATCAAGGTTATCGTCATCAGGTTACACTACTGTGAGGATGGAAGATATGATGAAATACGATATGATGGCTAACATGAACAACAACCAAACGTCGCTATGCCAGGGAATTCGTTACACAGAAAATGTACGGGATTATATTTGGGGCAAACCGATCATGAGAATGATGCTTGAGCTTCAGTGTACGGCTGTCGCGATTATTGTGGCTACTCAGGTACTTATATAGATTAGAACAAAGTAGAAATGAAAAAGTTAAATGTGTATATTTACTTGACGTTGATCCAGTTTTTTTTCTTATTAGGTATGGATGCTGGCTTATTACGATTCAAAAATATTTGAAAGGCTTGTAAGTGACGAGATTTCACTGCCACTGTTGTACCTAGCGGCGATTATTTTTGGCACCTTAACGTTCGTTAGGCCAAGTTATTGGAGGTATACTAGCTTTTAACATATATCCTTTCCTGTTAACAAACTTAAATTAAATTTTTTGGATTATGTATAATTTCTATGAAGGATTGTCATGGCGCTTACTCTATATTGCCTGGTTGTCTATTTCGCAATGATGGTCACCAATTTGGCTATGCAAATTTTAATAACCCCAGGTTTAGCTGAGGTGTTACAGGGTAGTCCGGAAAATATACGTGAGTAAACAGATATTATTAAAATTACTTAAAAAATACATTTTTGATACGTCGAATTTTTATCAAAATTCTTTGCAATAGGTGTTTGGATACCGTGGGCGATTGGCTTCGCTCTTCACTTGCAAATGATCATCACCTCAGTAGTAATTGTTGCCATATCTCTTCGGGACATGTATAAATTCAGCCCAGTGGTTTGGACAAAAACTCCACAAGGATTTGTAAAACATAATATAATAGTCGGACCGATCACCACCTTGAATAACAATAATCTTCCGAGTGGACAACCTTCTGATGTCATTGTGCACTATGTTTAATTAGATAATACTAGCTGTATAAGTTACCAATGTATATTTAAATATATTCCATAATAAATACTATACTTAATCCATTATTTTAACAGTAGCAGAAAACTGAGGTCAAATTACTGGTACACATTAATAAGCATAGAAAAAGCAAAAAAATAACGTAAAAAAAGGCACGTGTTTTCAAAAAATTTAACATTTTTTTGATAATGACGATTCTGGATATTAGTAATAAATATTTTCATTAGTTTATCAAGATCAAACGATTCACTTCACACCACCCACAATCAACACTGTTCATTTTGTTACCTGCTTCTCGAAAAAACTGTTTGACGTCATATTAGGTAGAAGGTAAAATCTATTTATGATTTTCCGGGTAGGAAATAAGTATGCCTGTGCCATGTCATTTTGTGTGTGGGGGACTTTGAGAGTTTTGAATTATATCACCACATATTTGAGGCTTTACTAGAGAAAAGGAGTGCTTCTCAAGTTAAATATAAACATAAATACATATAATTTGCATAAGTAAATCTATGTAACTATACGATAAAATGTAGTGTAAATGTACACAATCCAAACTTGTGAACTTGTATCAAAATTAAAACATCTATTTATAGCAATTGCATGTACCCCAAACTTTTAATTCGGTAAGTGGTTATATAAATGTGTTTCTTTGTAGTAGCCTTTCTTTCTCTCTCCTTAAACCACTTCTAAGAATCCAAACATTTAGAGGATTGTTCATTGAACTTTCTTAAAAACGATTTGCATGTGTGTATATTTGTTCGACTTTATTTACAAGCATCTGTGTCGGCCAAGTGGATTCTTTCCCTTGACAAACTAGTCGTGTCATTGATGCATCGCCTTTCCATATTTGTTCAGAAGAATGTTACCTACATCTACATTTAGTGCGTAAATTGATACTTTCCTTCGACTAAAAGCACTATATTTATTTCAGTACTTGGAAAGATAGCATGCTTCCTTCATGTTCTTTTAATTCTTATACTTTATTCGTGCCACTTTTTGATTGAGTATTTGGCACTCAATCGTGATCCAAGGCAAAAGACAAGAAATGCAAGTAAAAAAGTTACAATATTGTTTTGAGTTATCTTTTTACTCATAAATATAATATTCGTCATAGCCAGCCACCACCCACTCACTACATATATGATCTGATAGACATTATAGATATGTAAGTTTTCTCTTAATATTCTCGAACAATCATAAGTTTCCAACTGTAAGGAGTTTCTTACCTTTCCCCTTTCTTCCCTGTCTCTCTCTTTATCTTGTGCTTACTCAATGGTTCACATTCTTATTTTATTCTAAAGCACGCTCTCCCTTTACCCGCCCGCACACCATTTTTTCTATAAACCAACTTTCAACTTTTGGAAAATTTATTGACTTTATGTGAATTTATTGTTGTAAAGCTCTGCATGTTTCTCTTCTACTTCTTTGGTATCATCATCATCATCAATATGATCCAATGCGAAGTAGAAAGTATATGAATAAAATTTACACCAAAATTACCTCCACCACGAAAAGCAACTACAAGGAAAACATAAACCAGAACATTGTGAAAGGATTTGGCCTGGTTTAAAAAACGTTACGGTTTTCTATTTTTATTTTTTTACCCTCCCTTATGTATTCTATCATTTGAAGATATAGAAGGTCTGCTCAGAAACTAGAATTGAATGAGCATACATAAGTTTCATATTTGCATTACCACATTTCTTATATATTTTGCACAATATGGTCTGATCCGATTCAATCCAATTCACAATAAATGCAAAGCGTTGTCACCTTTTCTATCACAGATAGTACTACCACCTCCAAATCGGTGTTTCTTTTCATATTATCAGCATCACACTCCACTTACATTTCACCAACGCCGTCATCAATGATGAAAAACAAAAGAGAAAGTTTTCTACAAAGTTTTTTGTTATGTAGGAGTGATGATGACATGAACATATCTTATCCTGCCCCGTATATCTGTAAGCTGTCAGTATATCTATGTAGCTTCGTCTCGGCTGAATGAAATGATCGCGACAAGGTGTCGGTATTGACACTAAATTCGTTTAAATCTCAATAATTTTAAATATATCTTCTAATTTTCACCATCTGCATCTCCATCCAACCTACTTATTTTTGGAAGCAAGGTGTCACCTTTAAATAGGTAATCTCATTTTGTGCAGTCAAATGCTTGTCCTGTTTTGAATGAAACGTCTCAACAAAAATTTGAGTGATTAGTCGACGAAACAGTAACTAATTTTAGTAAAATACGTTGGGAAAAGACTGTGATGGCTTAGATAATAATAGCGTCTAAATACTTTTACAACTGTCATTCAGTTTAATAACTGGCATTTACATTTATCACTATTTTAATTGTACCATAAATGTCACGTCGTAACAGATTCACTAGTTCAATTTTGAAGTTTTTCTTTCTTTTAGTTAGTCCCAGTCACATTCCTAATCATCATAATATGATGAATGTGAATATCAGAGTGCAAGCAAGTATGTGTGGGTAGCTTTCCAAAGTTAAAGTTAAATGGGTGAAAGAGCAATAATATAATTTGCATATATAACGATCATGGTGATATGTCACCTTCTACACTCATTGACGTGAGAATTGTCATAAATTTATTCCTCTCTCTTTCTCTCTACATAAAAGACAACCGACACCGTATCTAAATTGGGATTCATCCCTCCCAGTTCCCTACAGAACGGCATAAATCTTTTCTAGACTGAAACGCCTGTCATGACCTAGTAAAATATGTATTTGCCAAGATTAGCTTTCCTCTTCATAGTTTTCTTCTGACTTTCTCTTAAATCAGAATGCTAATAATGATAAACACATTTTACTTTACAAAAGTATACATTTATATACATGGTACTTATGCTTTTACACTGACAATTTACGCTTGCTCTTCTTTTGACGTAGGTGGTTACTTAGTTTCTCAAATACATGGGGTTGGTAATGATGATCAAGTAAAAGGGACCTAAAATTAAAGAATGGCTCATGTGTAATGAATTTCATTAGTATATTTTATATAATCATCATCATCATATGTTTGAGCCCTTACCGTCTCGATCTTTACCGGAGACAATATTTAAAACGATAATTTTACCCTTGCCCTTTTCGCTTAACATGCCGATAATGATGATGAGTATGTATGCAAAAAGTTTGAAACAACTACGGTAACTTTTACCAAATATTAAAGTGTTACTGTTCATGACGATGAAGATAATTGCATACCAAGATGACTGACATGATTATTGTCTTTTTTTTACTTTTGCACAGTAGCAGAAGTAGCCACATAATAATAACGGGATTATGCAAAATACATACTTAGAATTCAGTTGGTATGGACTTAAGTAATATTTTGGTAAAAAATATAGGTGGTGGGATTATATCAGGACCGGCAGTCGGCACATGAGTTACTTTTATGAGGATACAATATATAGGGTGTCACGTAGGCGGACAACTGCCTACTGCAACAACCTGCCATTTCTCTGAAACTTCTTTTTCCCAGTCCCAAAACTACTACGTATATGAGAAAAGTACAAAGCGTTTATGTAAGTCAGAACGAGAACCCTTTTATTACACTAAATACCCGATAATTTGCCCTGTGGAAAGAAAAAGAGGGAAAAAAGGAAAGTTTTTAAAGTGGTTGTATTTATTCATCCTTTTCATGCTCGGTTGAATGCTGTTGGCTGGTGAGTGAGGACGAGGAGTGAATTGAGGTCCTCTTCAAAACCAAAAATGGAAAATGAATGCGTGCATTATTATAATAAGCTTGTTCTACGGACGCTTAAAAATATTATTAACTTAGGTTGCATTTTACTACTGTACATGTAATAAAGCCAACTACTACATTCTTCAAAATTTGCATTTTAAATAGGAACATTTATGAAGGCCGTTTTTATTATTACTGGATGTTTTCTGTTGTAACCTGTATGTTTTAATTCCCAACTGTTGCTAGAATAGTGAAGAAAGAGATATATGTAAAGTTGTTACGATGCAAGAAAGTAGCGCACTTAAGTAAAATGTAATTGAAATTTTGAACTGGAAAAAGTTGTTTTTCTTGACATCTTGGAAAACAAAAAAATTAAAATAATTAATTTTGACACTAATTTTGTTATGATACTGCCTGGACTTTGAAACCACTTTCCTTCTACAATTACCTGCTTTTATTATGACTTAATTAAGTAGGCACTTCTGGTAAGAACAGCTAGCTGTTTTAAATCATTATGACGCTGGCATTACCATTTCAATCAGATAGCCAATTTAATAGAAGAAATAGTTTTAATGTTTATGATGTCACGTTTTAAATAGTAGCTTAGTCAACTTTAATTAGGGGTTAAAGTTAAATTCCGTTCATAAGAAAATACTAGAGGTGAAGGTAAAATACTTGAAATGTAGCATCCACCCACGTCCGACTATTCCCTTCGACAAAATTGTTTTAATTGGCTACCTTGCTACAAAGTCAGGTGAGTGTCCTTTATCAATATTTAATAACGTTGAAAATTTGCATGGTTTGAAGCGTTTCTTTATTGCATCTTTTTCGGTTTTGTTGACAACAGCACTATTTCTGTATAGATTGGATTGCTCCGAAATTGTGAAAAATAATAGCATATTATCAACCTTAACTCACACATTTAACCTTATTTTAACCTTAAAGGAATTATTTAAGCAATCAATGACTGAACCCGACTTTACCGTGCAATTGTAGACATTTTACATTAGTTTTTTATTTGATCTCCATGGCAAGATACCAACACCAAATGGTTCAAAGAATATCCTTGAACTGGTCTGGCTTAGCATTAAAACAAGAGTAAATCTGCTTTCCACTCACGAAATCTATATATTTAACTGGGAGTGGGTGAGAACAGAAGAATAAAGGCGAGGAAAAAAGTTTCCTTTTATTTTCCTATTATTTCTCCACGTTCCCCGTTTTGTGGGAAAGTTACGTAAAACATTATTCACACATAACCGAGTTTGAGAGTTGAATAACACGGTGGTCGTCTTATCATTAGTCTACTGTTTTCACAGTTGCATCGCATCGCTAATCTGCTGAAGATGAGGAATTTGAAAAAATAATATGGAACCAGTCTGCAATGTCAGGACAAATGAGAGAAAGCCTACTTGAGAATGCTCCAAAATATTTTCTATTTATTCTTAATCTTATGACGATAGTGCTCTACAATTTTTTAAAGCTTTTTAAATACATTTCCAAAGTATCCTAAACACATTGCAAAATATTAATTTAATTGAAACAAATCTCTGCGGAAAGGATTTATAAAAAGAATTCCAAAAGTGCCTGAATTGTTTTAACATCAAGTATTCTAACCACAGAAAAATACCATTTTGAGGGCAAATAAGCTTACTTGGTCAATTCAATTCCAATTTGTAGCCCACCTACTGACTTGGGCATTCATCCATTTCTTACCTTACATAAGTAGCGACAAGTATATGATGATACAAATAATATAGTTCTGTCTGACTGCACTTGTATATGGTCAGGTAAAATGTTGGATATTTGGTAGGTGTTATCGTAAAAAAATTCCACATAATATTTAAAGGAAACTGTTATAAGTTTTTATGTAAATGAGCACTTTCTTACAATACTGACACTAGCAGAAATGCTTACAAAATACGAAATGTTTTCGCTACTTCTTTAGATTCACTTGAAAATTCTTGCTTATTTGTTATTTCTTGGATCTATCAAAGTACCTAAGCAGCAGGTAAAGTTCACAAAATTGACCCTAAATCGATCACAAATAGCATGACGCAGCAATGTAGATGTTTGATAACCTTGTGACGAGTTCAACCACGATCATTCAAAAATAAATAGTGTTAGGACAATCCCTAACATATCCTGCAAAAGGTGTTTACACACCTTTCTATTAATATCGGCCAATGAAAATGGAAATACTACCGCTAAAAATAAAATCTGATCAGAGATATCCCTATAATTTTTGTAATCCTTACTAGCATAAAATTACATCCAACATCAAAGAAAAAGCATTGAAATGTCATGAAATTGCATACCTTTCAGCATTTTACATTTTGTACGATACCTCATCAAACAAGTGACAATGAACTCAACTCAAATGCATAATACCAATCTCAAAATCTGTCATTTTATCATATCATTTCACAATTGTATCAAGTACAATTTTATATAAAATGTGTTTAAGCTTTCTTATAATCATAATCCAAAAGCCTCTAAAATTGTGAAACTATGCTTCCGATCAAATATTCATTTGTACTTGACAATGAATGTTGTCACTTTGATGCTCGATACTCAGATCCCACTTTCACACGAAACATTGTATTTCATTTACAAGTTCCTCGAAATGACGTCAAGGAGGACGGTATCGGCCTCCTCCTTCTTTCTTTCGTCATCGTTGTTATCATTGAAAAAAAGACAAAAGAGTATTCCAATAATCTCATCTTAACAAAATCATGAATTTGCTGTCGTCACACTATTTTCTCAAAAAATGAAACCTTATCTACTCCGTGTCTTAAGTCTTAAGATAATTTCTCAAATGCATGCCCCCAAAATCCTTTCAATTTCAAAGTATTACACTCGACAACTTTAAGAAAAAATGAAAAACTAAACCGCTTAGCACTTGTCATTCCTCCACCAAGAGAAAAACCACAGTTCATATCTCAAACATATTTATCGACAAAAATATATTGTGCTGCTGTTGTGTAAATATAAAAAACCATCAAAATTCGACAATCGACAGCTCAATACCACCAGCCACCAAACTATATAACAAACATACATAAAATCATGATTATAATGTTATAAAGGCGAAAGCAAGAAATAAAACAGCTGTATAATAATTTTTTATTCCAACAAAAAAACTAACATTTTACGAGCGGAGCAGGCCACACATGCACATAAATAAGTATGGCAGTAGATGAACTCCACTGACTGGCTCATCTTTTTCCCCCAAAAAATAATATCATATCGCACAAATCCTAATACTAACACGAATACCTAGTACTAGTACCATTTATTTATCATTATATTATACATCTTTATAAAAACGCCAAAATCTCTACTCCTCAAATAAATAGCCAGTCAGTCACGTAAAACAAAAGAGAAAATCGTGTAAAAAACCAGAAAAAAATATACATAATGTTCTTCTCAACAAGCAGGTTATTTTTTCCCTCAGAGTTCCTCCGTTTTTCGTCCTACTCTTTTTTCCCCTATAAATCCTGTTCCTTTTTTGGTGGTGGTTGGTTGGTGTGTGTGGCATTATTATTGCTACTGTTGCACTACTACTTTCACTACATTCATCCTTTTTTTTGTCCACTGTTGCTTCCCACTCTCTACCTTTTAGAGAAACTCAAAGTCTGAACGAGATAGATACACAGAGGAGCAGTTGTGCACTGACAGTGTTGAATTCTACTTGTGACTTGTGTGTGTCTGCTTTCTCGTTTTTACCCATTCCACTCGTCCTCTCGTAGTCGTCGTCAATTCTCTTGTCTCTTGTTCTCCTCCGTCCTCCACACGAATGGGCATATATAAAATAGCAAGGAGAAAGCTGGAGGCCCACCATTCTAACGCTGACTACTGAGCTAGAAGGTTTAAAACAAGCTGAAATAAAAAAATATACAAAAGGGGAACACAGAGGAGCACTTCAAGTCAACAAGCTGAGAAGATACCAATATAGTAATTTTTACTTTTTTTTGAGGAAAGTACAAAATAAAAACGTAGATTTTTTTTGCAAAGCTGCAGAGAGCTACAGAAAACGTTAGGAAATAATAAAAAATATATAAGGCCAATAAATAGAAGTCTGGGAAAAAAAGAAAGGAAGCAAAGGGAAAAAAAGTATCTTTCAACCCTTTCTCTTTCCTTCTCACTGATCCTTTTTTCTCTCGCTCTCACTCAGTCTGTCTCTGCTTTTACTTTAACTCTTTTTCATTGAGTCTCATTCAAAACAGGCTTGATAATATTCCTTCATTTTTCTATTACTTTATTGCAGAGAAAAGAACAAAAAAGCAGGATATTATCCTCAAATATATTTGTTCCTCTCAATAATACTTTGTTCAATACTTTTGTTTAAAAAACAGTGGTACAAGCTGTTTAATAATCAACACGGGAAAAGGGATACAGATAGAGATATATATTTTTCAATTTAAAATAGTCGAGGAAGCTTTCTCCTAAAACTTTTACAAGCGAATTGTTGCATTCAATTAAACTTTTAAGTAGTCTTGTATAACTTTTTCCTCTCTCGTTTTTTTCACTCGAGCTAATATTAAAAGTACGGATCCTCTTACTTTGACTTTTCACTTTGACTCCTCTCAAAGTATTTACAAGTGAACCCAAAAAACTACGACGACAACGACAAAGTCAAAAAGTCAGAAAAAAATATATAACTAGTATACTTTGAAGAGTTGTTCAACTTCCTGCAAGGCAATTCGTGAAAAATCATATCACCTGCAGTAGCAGCAGTCGCATCTCAAGACCACTCAACGTCATCCTCTGTAACCTCAACACCTGTTGACTTCTTACCAGGTAAGGATGCATTTTTTAACAAAGATGTATTTTTCTTTGTCTCACTTTCTCCCGAGTTTGTCGGGAAAATGGCATCTATTTTTGTTCTTATAAGATTGTTTCATTGGTTGGCTGAAAGTATCATTAGTCATTTATCATTCAATAACAGAATCTTTCTACGTCATGGAAAAAGTAATGGCTCTGTGACAAAATTAGAAAAAAAATTGGTTGAATGTGGGAAATGGCACAACTGTAATAATTAATTTATCAAGTCGCCACATACATGTCTGGTTATATCGCGAAAATGGAGAAAAAATGAAAGTTGATATACGAGTTAGTGGTAGTATTTTTGTCAATATTGCTATAATTGGGGTTGCATTTAATTACCAACTGGTGTAGTTACGTCATTAATCACTTTATCAACGAAAAACCAACACAATTAATTTTTTCTATTGTGATGAATACAATAAAATAGGTCACTGAAACGTAAATGCTAAGGAATGATTCGAAAGAATTCATGGAATCCTTAGAATCTCTATTTATAGCATATTCTCATTACTTTGATTTAATCGAAATCATTTTCATGCAAAAAATTTATATGTGCAAGATGTCGTACAAAAATGGATCAATAAATGTATAAGCCTGTAACTTATTAAATCATAATCCTCATAAATTTACTAGGAAACAAGTAATATTTTTCTTCCATACTCTAGCCTAGCCGCAAAATTACCCATAATTCCCAGTGTACCCATCTATCTACTATGTAATTTCACTAAATGGCGGAAAATTACTTTGTAATTTTTTATTGAATACAAACTTATAGAGAAATCCGCTTTAAAAAGCTTTGAACTTGTTACGTGGAGGCCTCCAGCACTAGTAACATATATATATAATTTCTTTATTTTCAAGTGATTTCCTGATATTCAACATTATTAAAATCTATTAATAACTTAGTTTTCAATTAAATTAAATTTTAAATACGAAAAACCCATGGACACTCAAAAAAATAAATGGTATTGTGCCGCCAGCACGTAAAATATTACATTGAAAACTACTCACAGATTTTTTGGGAATCTTTACTTAAATAATTTTACAGCCATGATTCATAAAAAACCCTACTAAACTATCATCGCCATCCTTCGCCCAGGAGGATTTTAGTAGGATATAAAGCTATCCATGTGAGGTGGCACTTTGCAAGTGTGCTGGTATGATACTTTATAATATGCCACATGCTTAGCATTATAATAAATCAAAGGCCAGGGGGTGTGAATGACCGGCATCATTTTACCACTGATCCACTATTTTATCATCTCTGTTACATCACTTGAGAAAATAAGCTGGAGAGATAGAGAGGGAAAGCATTTAAGGCAGCAAAAATAATCTTCTATTCAATGCTACTAAGCAGCTTATACATTTACATGTTTAGAAAAGTAGGTTCATATAATATGAATCCAGTTATGCTTAAAATAAAAGGAGACAAAGATTGGAGAGTAGAAAATAAGGTGACAATACGAGATAGTAGGGAAAATGAGACAGAGATCAAACAGGGAGCAGCGAAAAAAGACTGAGGCAGGTAGGTATAGGGAAAGCGATTATTTTCATGCCGTTGCTTGTGTATGTGCTGCTGACTGAGAGTGAAAAGAGGAAAGCGCGTGATATGTTGCAATATCTCAATACCCAAGCAGCTAACCAACCACCACTACCACTTCACCACCACCATCATCGTCATTATCACAGCCTACAGCAAGCACTTTTTGATTTAATAGTTGGCAAGCTTCATGCTTTCGCCATCGTCATTGTACGCAAATAGTAATCACTGGCATCATGTTGCAAATCAGAGGATGATGCTGATGATGATGATGATGATGATTCTGAATAGTATTAAGTAGGACTAGTGTATTTTGTTGGTGCGGTGGTGGTGGGTGGTTGAAGAAAAAAAAAGCATATAAAAAGAGATGGCGAAGAGGAGAAAATGAAAGGAGGAATGGAATCTGTGCTGTCTTCGTCGTCGTCGAAATCGTCAACTTGTTCACTTGTTCCTTTTTATCCTTCACTTTCCCTCTTGACTGCTCCCTCTTCTAGTGCACCACTCTGGAAGCAATTGGCTCATCTCATTTTGCTACTTTCTCCCTCTTTGAATGTCATTTTTTCTTTGCCTTATTGCTTGTTCATCTTTTCTTTGCATCAATACACATTTAAGCAAGAAATAAGTGTGCGTGTGTGTACAAGAAGTTGATCTACTGTAAGATGTTTTTGCATAGTATAATATTAAAATATATGCGTTTGCTTTACGCACCGTATGAAATTTAGTATTGTTTCTAATATATTTAAGTACCCAAACATTGGCTTTGAATAAAGGGTAAAAACTGGAAAAGACCAGAGGAATTCTGTACTTTTTGCAATAAGTATGTGCGTAAAGTAGCAAAGTTGTATTGTGGACTTTGTTTCCAAGTTATATACAAAAGTAGCAAAGTGCCCCTTTTTTCAGGGTTGTTTGCGAAGTAATTATACGATATTTTTTCTTGAGAATTGGAACGGACAGACAACTAGTTTGTACCGTAAAAGTAGATGAATGTTTACTGGTAATAGGATTTGGATTACTAAACAGTACACAAAAAACTGTTTTATAGACTCCGAGGAAATGAGTCAGCTAGGCTAGGACTATAAGCATTCGTCATACGCTCCATGAAATGGAGTGGAATGACTTGTTGACATCTTCGTTTTTTCTGATGAGATGCTGCCCTTTGATAAAAAACTGAAACTTGCAGGGTTTTTTCCGGGTTCATTGAATAGCCTACATATCGTTTAGCAGCAGAGATTTTTCATGTTTTCTGTAATTGAGTGAGATACAATCAAGATAAAACACAAACTTGTAGCAAAAAAAAGCATGGCACTGGCTTTCCTTATATACTTGGCTCTTAGTTTGTTCATTAAATTAATACACATGTGCAAATACACGTGATGATCATGACTCCAACCAAAAAAGAAGTTTTTATCCATCTCCGAATGTATATTTTCGTGTAAGATTTCGTACAATATGAGATTAAACAAATACATATATAAAATATCGCCGTATTCGTAGACGGCTGTGTATATCTCTACTTTAGGATGATGAAATGCTTAAATACATGCGTAAACAAAGAAGTACAGATTGCATTGATAAGGCAGACATCAGACATCATTGAAAAAACTGAAAAGACACCTTGTCAGGCAAATGATAATTTTGTTTTGAAGAATCAACGACCCAACGAAAATGCCATGATAATCATGGTAATGATGATAGTAATGATGTAGGAGGAAAAACAAAGGAAGGCCTTATATACTTCAATTCATCAGTCCTTTTTAAGTTTCCAAGTTCCCGGTTACTAATGAATTTCTTTCATGTCAGGAGGAAATGACCAGGGTTCCTTTTTTCAAGCTTTCAATTTCTAGACGTATCACTTTATATAAAAAAGAAGCACCTATTTATTCCAGGAATATATTTATTTATAGTAGAGCGCAAATGCAACTAGCAACCGCTTTATATGCAGGCACTTGTTAGTAGCATTAGCATAATCTTATTACACGATTATATGTTGAGTAAGAAGATTCGCAAACGAGTAAATGACTCATGGCACGTCATGGACTTTGAATGGCGTAAACCCTTTAGCCATTCAGATTTTAAATTAAAAGAATGACGCGATGAGAATTTTAAAAAACTAGTACAAACGCAAAAGAGGAAATTTTGTATCTATCCATAGGTAACTTTTCTGTTTAAAATAGATAAGTTCACAGAGAAAAGGTTTGTATTCATCCCCACACGCCCACCACAAAGTAAAAAAAAGAAAGTCTTGTGATCTTTTTTTCTTATACTTTCAACTTCAACCAATGCTTTTCTTTACTTTTCTATGCACAGCATATATTACAACCACTTGTCGTTATTAATGAGAAAATGCAACCAACAACGCCATCAGATTATTTTCCTATTTTTTTGAAGAAAAAAACTACTTCAATCTCAGATTTGTACCACCACCTTTACGTGTTTGGGCCATCAAAAAAGATACAAAGTCAGTGTTTTCTATGCATCATTAAAAGCAACTGATTGTAATTTAATGGGACAACGATAAAAAGGGGTTGCACTTAAAAAATTAAAACAGCAGTAAATAAATAAAGGAGCGAGAAAACTGAAAGAAAAGGTAGAAGATATTTAAAGGTAGGTAGGTATACTGATAAAAAATAAAGTTACAGAAGAGATTTTGGCTTTCCACGAATACGAAATCTGATGATGATGATCCCTTTTTTATCCCAACTCGAGCAGCTGTCAGTAAATAGAAGTGAAAGAGAGTTCCACTTGATAAAATGCCGTTTTTTTGACAAAAAGAGTCTAAAATAAAAGAGCAGAGAGGCTTGAGAGGCATGTATAGCTTTTCATGGAAAAAATAAACTAGTATTACTACTGTGTCGAGAGAAAAGAGAAAGTGATCATCAATAGAAAATGTACTTATATTTTATGTAACTCAAAAAACACAGATGGTGATCTCCCTTTGAAACTGACAAGATGGTATTTTTTTCTTCTTAACCGAATATTTTTATTTTTTTGGTTGACGTCGTCATATTTCCACACCGCAGGTGATATTTATGTTTTATTTTAGACTAATATAAAGATGCATCATACCATGACATGAAATATGCATTGTGTTTGTGAGAGAAAAGTGTATTTCATAATAAGATTGACTTTTTAAAAATCTCATTCTGTAAAAATGAATCTGGCGACACCTAAAAAAGCTGGTAGTGTTGTAAATCAACTAGGTATATTCATTCATTTCTTGTCTCGTTGCGGTTGGTTACTGTACAGATAAAAAACAGTTGGTGAATGATGATACTCGTCTAGTCTTGTCACTTTTCATGATAGGAAATATGGAAAGTGAGAAAAGTAATACTGTATGACGACGGGATGATCAAATCTGAAAGGAAAAATACTCCTATAGTAATATTTACAGCAAAAACGTATGCAAGTATTTGAATTAATGGAATTTGAGTTGCGTTGCATGTTGCATTTAACGCGTTTATTCATTTACAACAAGTTGTATTGAAGCATTTAGTTTCCAGTTTCATTATATTTTAAACAATATGACGTAAAAATACAGTGGAAAAAATGCGTGGGTGTCTGAATTTGCCCCGTTTCTAACACCAAACTAGAAAGAGTACTTTTGGATAGATGGTTGTTCAAGTCAGTTGTACTAAAGTAGCTACAAAAATGTTTATTACTTTTTTATGAGATGGACATGGTCAGTTAAGATCTTCTCAGAAGTGAAATTTAATTCGATATTTTTGGTCACAGACAGGATTCGGTTGGATAGTGTTTGTATTTGGTTGCACAAAAATTGTGTATTATTTACTACCGAACCATGTCACATGACAATAAGAATTGAGTCACTCAAGCCAACTAACTCCCACAACAATTTTTTAACGGTTTTTCTTCTTCTTTTTCGTCATTCCTTTGAATGCTACTACAGTTCAACTTGTTTTCTGACACGGTAAAGTTGTTACCTTACAAGTGCTCTTGTGAATCTGTAAAAAAATTGAAAGTGAAAAAATCTAGTAGTATGTCATGTAATGTAGATTTACGTCTACTCTCATATTGCCAACTTCCTTGAAGACAAACGAAATAAAAATAGAAGTGAGGATACTACTAGCACACTTTTTTTCTTGTTGCCACCCCCTCAACCAAAAATCTTTTTTTTGCAATTGTGAAGCAATAAGTTTCTACTGGAAACGAAGCACTTTATACCAAAAAAGTACAAAGAAATTGTACAATAGAACAAGAGTATATAATGTTTAAGAAGAGGACATGGAACATGGAACTGAACAACCATTCTGCAGAACAACACTCTACTACTGATTGAAAACTGAAGAAAATACCAAATTGTTTTACAAAAGAGGAGGCTTGAAGCAAAAAAAAAACATGTTGTTATTAGTATGTCGAAGAGAAATTGTATAAAAATAGAACTACAGCATTTTACACCAAAGCACAACAATAGTAAAGAAAGTAATAATACATATTGGCCGTCAATGGCTGGATTGTTGGAACTTGGAACCTAAATGCAACAGAAACAGCATCATCATATCAATATCAAGCATGTAGGTAGTATGGTTTCTTTTATTTCTTTTTTCTCTTTCAAAAGCACTTGCTCACATTGCATTGCAGACTATTAGTTAGCTGGGTTGAATCGTCTATATCATTGTCATGAAAAAAGTCGTGATGGTGGATGGTGGTGGTGGTAGCAGCAACAGCAGTAAATGTCAGTTGAGTTGTACTGGGGAACAATACACGATTCCAAAGGAGACGCGGAAGAAGAGGAACAAGTTGAGCCATGAAGAAATATATTTTTTGTACGTGTGTACACGAACTTTCTTCTTGAACGAGCAAAATAATAGTATGTGTGTGTCTAGTGAATATACAGATTACCGATTTTTTACTTCCTTTTGTACAACTGACTGCACGATGCACGCATGAGATGATCACAAGAATATTGTATCTGTTTGATTGAGAATGTGTGTTATTTGTATGTGTGCATTATTGACTATTGACTCTTTTCGGAAGTTAGTAAGAAGGAGGAGGAGGGAGAGGACTACTGTTTGATACAAACAATGTAGTTTATAGGTTTTTGGTGAGATGCTTACTGTTGCACAGCTTGAGATTGAACTTTAGCTAATAAATAATGTATCATAGCATGTAGTATAGTCTATTCGACAAAATCATTGGCCTTTAAAATACGATTGGAGAAATATAGACACGTATTTATTATTTATTTTAGTTTGTGTATTTGGTTAAT
The DNA here is from genome assembly GCA_034694325.1 of Entomobrya corticalis. Taxonomy (NCBI): domain Eukaryota; kingdom Metazoa; phylum Arthropoda; class Collembola; order Entomobryomorpha; family Entomobryidae; genus Entomobrya; species Entomobrya corticalis. The sequence continues at coordinate 20,595 of JAQFYG010000825.1, forward strand.
CTACTCTAGTGTGAGGATTATTGTAGGTGGAATACTCTGAAATTGAGATGATGTAATAAGGAAATTTTTGAGAAGGGAAAATTTTCAAGGTATGGGAACCAAGAAATGAATTAAGTTCCTGGAAAGCTTAAAGAAAAAGCCTTCAGACATATGACCTTCATTTTTAAATGACAAAATTTTAGTTTTATCAGAGAAAGAGTTTTAGGGATACGACATTTGGTAGACAGACAAGTTGAGACAATAACAGATAGTGCAAACATAATTAGAATGTATTGTTTACAAGGAAACGTATTGTATCTTTTGTGGACAATATGCTTTTCTCTTGGCGTTTGTGGAGATGATAAAGTGGTTTAGAACAAGTTTTTTGCTAAATTGCATGTACATCTTTGCTTTTAAAAGAACTTTGAATGCATATACAGGACATAAAGCCATTTGTCTATATGTCTATTATACTTGTTTTTAGAACACACAAAATAATAATAATGTACATTATTAAAAGCAGCAGAAGAAGTTGTGGTGGTGGAGTGGAAGCTGTAAATAAAAAGGAGTAATACATGGAACACCGCCGACGACGACACCCAAAAAGATTTTTTACTTTCACACAAAACATACATCACATCTTCCTTTTCCAAGCAAGGTCGTAAAAAATATCCTCTGTGTGTGTGAGGAAATAATATTGTCGCCTTCGGCTTGTCTCTTTCTCTTTTTCTTCCTCTCTATTCAACTTCATACTTTCACTTTTTGTGTTCATTTCCTTGTCGATAGTTTGCCACTTTGAGCTTCTTGAGCAACCCTACAAATAAAAAAGAGAAAAGAAAGAAAAGTGAGGAAAACAATCGGCGAAGGAAACGGCTTCATCTTTAATATGCTTGTACACCCCTTTCAAAAATATATATTACACCAATATGTATCGGCTTCACTGTCATCGTCATCGTCACTATTGTGACGACAACAAATAGAAGGACTTATACTTATCTTTATTTGTACCGACAAAGATTATCTGGGAAAGTAGTAGCAGCAAACTTGCAAAGCCGTCGTAAAGTGACTGCATTATTGTGTATCAAAATAAAAAAGTAATTCTGTGTGTACAGCAAGTAGGTATATATTCTCTGTTTATGTGTTTTGTCACTTTTTTTCATAGTATCAAATTCATATTTTCTGCTCGATTTAAGCTTCTGTCGTCCTCCCACGCATTTTTGGTTTACCTTGTCTTTATCGAGTGGGGAAATATTGATGTTGTTATGTACACAATATTATGCATGGCAGTTAGTCTTTTAAATCAAACATACCTAGTTGAAGGTCGATGTATAACTAAGGCTATCTTTTTTACTGTGTATGTTGCTGTTAATAATAGGACTCACAGCTGTAAACCGTTAAAAAAATATGGCGAGGCGAAAAAGGCAAATAATATGTTATTATTTTTTTGTATATAATAAAGCAGCATTTGCATTTTGTTTTATAATGTAGAAGGCTACTATCGTATAGGTTGCCATATAAACTTTCTCAGTTATTCATTATTATAATAAACCGTACTTGTTTTAAAGGTGCACATAATCTTGTAAAAACACTCTTACTTTTCATGACTATCATAATCATAAAATACAAAAGTAGGTAGATATATGAACATGCGTTTCTGCATTTTTACATAAAAAAATATTTGGTTTTGGGGGAAATCATGTGAAGCAACATCATCAGCTTAACTACAGATTACATAATATTACAATTTAGGAAAGGAAAAAGAAACTAGAAACCCCACTTGAGTAAAAGTAAAAGCATGAAGCACTCATGTAATACGGAACCCTTATTGTTGTAGTTAAGTCAAGGAAGAAATTGTTACGACGTTTGTGGACATTGGCGCATACACTTGAGAAAAAATTATAGAAATCTGGTAGTAAGTTAAGTATACATATACAATAATAATAGTTCAGTGCACAAATACAAAACCAAAAACCTTAAACACGCATTGCCTGTATAGAATGATGACATTGCAAAATGCATGTTTTCGAACCTTTTTGAGTACACATAAATAATTTGTCTCAGTTACATGTAGACTGTGGACGAACGACCATGACGGAGGTAGTCGCTTTATTTGAGTTTTTTAACTAGTCCAGTTAGTCCAGTAGGGGAAACAGGAAGATATGTGGCATTAAAAAGTCTCAATAAAAATGCTGACGAAAGGAAAGCAAAATAAATAATAATGATGAGTATATGAAAGTGTCTGTCTGAGTACCTATTTAGTGTTTAGACTCTCTGGAGCAAGTTGCAAAATTGTATTTCCAAGCTTCCTCTTTCTCTTTGTCACATGCTGAAGTTATTGGCCACGTATTTGCTTGCTGGCGAATGTCTAAAATCGACTTGTTTGGATGAATGATGTATGATTTTTTGTCATAATATTTGTTGCCATTGTAGTTCCGAAGGACTGATAAATATCTCTGCAATATTTCATTTTGTACAAAATGCTCAAATATAAAATGGGAGTTTAAAAAAATGTTGTAACTGGCGTAATTTCCTGGTTTGTGCTGTATCTGGTGTTGCCGCTTAAATATTCCTAGCATGTCGAAATAATAATTATAGTAATAATTTATCTTGGTAAAATCAACGAAACTGTTGTGCATAACAAATTATTTGAGCGCTTCCTATATTTTCATAACACTTCTATATTTCCTATTCCTTATTTCAAGAAAGACATCTATATTCAATTTGCTATATTTTTGCGCTTTTACTGTTCCTCTGGCGGTCACATGAAGGAGAAGGAAAGAAAAGAATGACAAAGAACACTAAATTCCTTTTTTTCGCATATTTATGCAAATATGGCATCCATTTTATTTTCCCTGAAAAGTTGAATTTTTTCCCCTAAAATTCGAGTTTTTTTTCTAAAATCCGTTTATTATGAATTTTAGAAAAGTGAGTTATTTTACAGGGGAAAAGAATTATTGTAAAATTCATATACTTTTATTTTGCTATATAAACACACGCACACACAAATAAAGCTTTTACTTTCCCTATTCCTTCATTTGGACTCTGCACTTGTAGAGTAAGCATCATGAACATGGAAACAGAAAGTTGTTTGCTGAAATTAGAAACACTCTTTGATTATGTTCCCGCCAATGCCACATATAAATCA